>ML437102.1:192119-242641 GCA_005239525.1 Nicotiana knightiana
CCCCCAGAGTTAAGATCAGGCTCTCTTCAATTTTTCTCTAATCTAAACATGGCTTTCCCAAACATAGCATAGAAAGTAAATAGAACGTAACTGCTGGACAGACAATTAAATAATTAATCACATAATTGAAGAAACAATCATATATTAATGAATTGTAACCAAGGTTAAGCCAACATTAAACAACAATATTCATGGCTAAATCACAACCCCAGAACTATGGGTTTTAGTCACTCATGATAGTATCAAACAAATTTATAAGTGTTGGATATTTGAAAATAATTGAAAATACTAAGAAAAGATGAAGCAATCTAAGATATCCTTGCTTTCGGATGTTTCCCGTGTGTATTATCCCTTCAAAGTGGCGTCTCCCTTCTAAAAATAAGCTTAGTCTTGATTTTATACGCGTTGGGTAGGTCTAGGGACGAAATAACCTTTTCCGGGAAAACATGAAAAAATTTCTCGTCACCAGCGTCCAGCCCAGCGCCCCATGTTGGCCCTAGCGCTGGTTAATTGAGCATACTGTCTGGGGCACCACAGGTGGCGTGGGGCGCTTCTTGTGGCGCTGAAAATCCATTTTTTTCGTTTTCCTCCGTTTTGGCTCTAATCTCGCTCCTTTCGCCCCCAATTGCTTCCGAATAATTTCTACACATAAAAACACCCCGAATTAATATAAATCAACACCTTTTATATGTGAATTCCATTAAACATGAGTAAACATGATATGATATACATATATATATATATATATATATATATATATATATATATATATNTGTGCATGCACTCTACTATTTTCATTGACACCAATATACAAAGCAGGGGGAAGCTACAATATGGTTAGGGTGGTCAATTGACCACCCTTTATCGGAAAATTACACTGCGTATAGGTACAATATTACAATTTAAAGGTATATAACATATATTGAACATCCTTTGTCGGTTTTTTTTTACTTATTTCAAGTTTGAACACCCTTGGGAAAAATCTTGGCTTCGCCACTAATACAAAGACAGAGTTAATTCAATGATGTATAGTAAGGTGGTTGTTGATCACATTACAGATGGTAAGATAAGAATTGAATTTGAATGAATTGATAAACCATATCAACAACAGTGAAAAAAAAAAGAAGTCCTTGGTGAGGATTTGACAGTTAGAGGTATCCATCTGTTGGCCCAACAATATGAATGGTTTTGAAGATTGACAAAGGAACTCAAAGATGAACCTGGTCCATCACTGTGAGACATAGACACACACAGAGTTAAAGGCACGTGAGGGCACATGCAGGAGATAAACGAAATCTGGGAAATAAGAGATATCTCCTGATCGAAAAGATTGAAAAATGATAAGGAGAAGGACGCCTTATTCAATAAGAACAGATCAAAGATAAGGAAGGTTTTGAGGAGTTGAGATTAACTAGAACTCTTCCACCAGGAAGAGTAGCATTAAAACTCTAGTAAATCTCTCGTCTACTAATCCCCTATATTGTAGATTGTTCTTATTGTATAGGTACGCACAAAAGCAGAAGTTAAGCAAGAATTGAGAGAAAAATTAGCAAGGCAATTTTGCAAGCAGTTCGTGTGAGATTTAAGTGTGCGACTCTGAAGTTACTTGAACCACCTAGAAGAACCAGTTCCCACTGTTTTCTTTTAGTCTAGTTTACTTATAGTAGGTGATTTCAACTTGTACCTTTTCAGCTTTATCTAGAAGCGTCTGTAATAGGTACTGTGTGTTTCAAGTTATAGCTAACTTGGAGTTTGTCGCAAATAGCTAGAGGCTAGTTTTCCACAAAGGGATTAAAGGTAATCCTAGGTTTACAAAAGAGTTTTTGTAAATGTTGTTTGGCTCACTGATTTAGTAAAGAGTTTGGAAAAATCCTACTGGGAAGTAGGTCGTGTTTTTTTTCACCTTTTGAGCCAGGTGTTTTCCACGTAAAAATCTTTGTGTTCTTTATTTTCTGTATTTATTATTCTGCAAACAGTAGAGGTTGGAATACATAGAAGAAGTTGGTCCTTTTATAACTAGTGCACGCAAAAATCGGACATAACACAAATCACCCCTCTTGTGTTGTATTGACATTTAGAACATAAATTGGTATCAGAGCAGGTTATCCTGGTGGAAGAACAGGATGAGAGATCTTATAATTTGTGAAGACTATGAGATTTGGTACATAGTTATTGATGGTCCTTTGGCTACTATGAAAAATAAAGCCGAAGGAGTAGATGTGCCAAAGATAAGAGCTGACTGCACTGCTGAGGATTTGAGAAAGCGGGAGAAAAATTCTAAGGCCAAGAAATGGCTTGTGTGTGGACTTGGTCCAGATGAGTACGGTAGAATTCAAAGATGTACTACTGCCAAGGAAATTTGGGACACTTTGCAAGTGGCTCATGAAGGAACTGCTCAAGTAAAGAGATCCGGAGGTACTCTACTATATTCTCAATATGAGAATTTCTCTATGAAGGGAAGAGAGACCATCAAGAGATGTAATCTAGGTTCACTACACTGACTAATGAACTGAAATCTCTTTGAAGGAATCTTCTTGAGGAAGACAAGGTTGAGAAGATTTCTACAAGGGTTCTGCCAGTCTCTTAGCAGAGCAAGCTCACTGCAATTCAAGAATCCAAGAACATTGCAACTATCAAACTGGATGAGCTAATTGGAAATCTTACTACGTATGAACTTAGAAGGCAGACAATGAAGATGGATGCTTCCAAGAAGGAAAGCAGTCTGGCACTGGAATAAATGAAGGAGCATATCTGGAAGAAGATGAAATGGCTATGACCACTAAGGATTTCAAGAAATATCTTATGAGAGGAAAGGGCTCCTCAAGAGGTGGAAACTAAAACAAGGCAAGGGTACCGGGAAAAATGACAAATGAGGGCTGTTACAAATGTGGGAAGACTGATCATCACATCAAGAACTTCCCTCAATGGGAAGTTTAATGGAAAAAGGAAAGGTCTGAATGAAGGAACCGGCAGAAGGAACAGGTTCATCCCAAGAAGAACAAAGTATCAACAAAGGCTATGGTCGCTGCTTGGGGAGAAAGTTCAGATGAGGAGTCAGATGGTGAAGATGGAGATGAACAAGCACTTATGGAAATTGGTGAATCAGATGAGGAATCTCATGAGTAATCTGAGGTAAGTATATTTCATCTCAAAGAAAAAATTAAGTTCGTGTCCAAAGAAGAACTCTCTGAATTATTGCTAGACTTTATTGATGAATCTGAAGTAATTAATAAAGAAAAGGAACAACTGTCTAAGGAGTGTGTAATTTTAAAAGCAAAGTGTAAAAACCTAGAACTCAGAGTCAGTGAGACTGTGAGTGAAAACACTGCTCTGAAGAACCAGGTTCTGAGACAAATGTCCTAGAGTTAAAATCTAAAAATCTCTAACACTGAAACTAGGAACCAGTAAGAAGATAGCCGAAAACTCTCACCTCACCTTAGAAGAAAATGTAGGTAAACTAAAAGATGAGTTTTATAGGAAGGGTGAACAGATATGAGTGTTGAAGGAAGAACTTGGTAAGGTCAAGCATGAACTAGAAAGAACTTGTAAATGGAACAGATCCTCCGATGCTTTGACATGGCTACAGGAACATCATAGTTGCAATAGGAAAGGACTTGGATTTGGGAGTCAGCTGACTAAATGGGATCCTAAAATCAAGTACCTAACCCTTCCTGAAAACAAGATTTGTACCCACTGTGGTAAGACTGATCACTACAAAAGTGAATGCAATGCAAAAGAGCATGCCGGTCAAAAGAATAAAAGTTTTGTTCGAGAGAAGAATTGGTTACCAAATTGGGCTAAAAAGAATTAAATTCATCCTTTTGCTTATAGAAAGAGACCCGAACTAGTTTGAATTCCTAAGACTAACCGCTGATTTTCTTTTGTAGGTTCAAGTGAAAGGAAGTAGCCAAATATGGCACATGGATAGTGGCTGCTCAAAACACATGATTGGCAACAAGGACCAATTCCTTTCACTTGAGGACCTCAAAGGAGGAAATGTCTCCTTGGGAAATAGAAAGAAAGGTGAAATAATTGGAGTTGGTAAGATAGGTAAGGATGACACACATTCCATTGAGAATGTCTACCAGATAGATGGCTTGAAATATAGCCTAATCAACGTGTCACAACTGTGTGACAGAGGTAACTTGGTAGCATTCGCCTCTACAAAATGTTTTGTAATAAATCTTATCATTGACAAGATTGTTTTGCAGGGAAAAAGAGTGAACAATATATACATAATAGATCTGTCCACATTTTCAAAAAATGAATTAACATGCATAAGTGTGCCGGACAGTGATCCCCTCATTTGGCATATGGTACTTGGACAGGCAAGTCTGAGTCAACTCAACAAATTAGTCTCCAAGGACTTAATGATAGGTCTGCCTAACATTAAGTTCAAGGAAGACAAAGTTTGTGAGGCTTGTGCAAGGGGGAAGCAGGTAAGATCCTCTTTCAAAAGCAAGAAAGTGGTAAGTATCACCAGAACGATGGAACTGGTCCATATGGATCTGTGTGGTCCTATGAGAACCTTACGCAGAGGTGCTAAGAGATATGTGATGGTGCTTGTTGATGACCATTCTAGATTTACCTGGACATTGTTTCTAACATACAAATATGATGCCTTCGACATGTTTACTTCTTTTGTTAGAAAAATTCAAAAACAATTAGGAAATCAACTTGCATCAATTAGGTCTGATCATGTCAATGAATTTGAAAATGCTAAATTTTCTGAATTTTGTGATGAGCATGGCATAGATCACAACTTTTCTTCCCCTGGAACTCCACAACAAAATGGAGTGGTTGAAAGAAAGAATAGGACACTTGAAGATATGGCTAGGACTATGCTTCTTTCTACTAAACTACCTCATAGCTTCTGGACAGAAGCTATTAATACTGCATGTTATATCATAAATAGGTGCATGACTAGACCACTTGTAGAGAAGACTCCCTATGATTTACTTAAAGGGAGAAATACCAATATATCCCACCTTAGGGCTTTTGGTTGCAAATACTTTGTGCATAATAATGGTAAAGACTCCCTAGGTAAGTTCGATCCCAGAAGTGATGAGGGAGTATTCTTGGGATATTCTTCACATAGTAGGGCTTATAAATTCTATAACAAAAGAATTATGTGTGTTGAAGAAAGTTTGCATGTAGTTTTTGATGAAAATAACATTCTTTTTGAGAGACGGGAACAAGAGGATGAAGAAATTGGGCTAGTCAGAAACTCAGTCCAAACTAGAGCAACACTAGAGGAAGGAGCAGGTGATGGAACAGGTTCGTCCCTCCCTAGAAACATGACAGGGGGAACTGAACAACAGATTAATTTCCAAACCTCATTGGAACATGTACCTGATCTTGTTCCACAGCAACAATGCACTGAAGGAACTTCAAAGAGTAACCAGATGGTTTTGAAACCATACATATATCAAAGTTCTCACCCTATTGAGAACATTATCACTGATCCAATCACTGGAATCAAAATCAGGTCCTCTTTGAAGAATCTTGGTGCTTTTGATACTTTCCTATCTCTTAATGAACCTAAAAATGTTGCTGAGGCTTTACAGGATGCAAACTGGTAAATGCAATGCAAGATGAACTCAACCAATTTGAAAGAAGTCAAGTTTGGCATCTGGTACCAAGACCCTTGGATAGATCAGTAATTGGCACAAAATGGGTTTTCAAAAACAAACTTGATGCAGATGGAAAAGTTACAAGAAACAAGGCAAGATTGGTGGTTCAAGGATACAGTCAGTAGGAAGGCATCGACTATGATGAAACCTTTGCTCCAATGGAAAGGATGGAAGCAATAAGACTCCCCATAGCCTTTGTTGCTTACATGGAATTCACCCTTCACCAGATGGATGTCAAGATTGCCGTTCTAAATGGCTATATGAAGGAAGAAGTGTTTGTCAATCAACCTCCGGGGTTTGAGAACAAGGAGAATCCTGATCATATGTACAAACTTGATAAAGCACTGTATGGACTCAAGCAAGCTCCCGAGCATGGTATAAAATGTTATCAAAATTCTTGCTTGAGCATGACTACAAGAGAGGTAAAATTGATAGTACTTTATTCTTAAAGGAAAAATGTAAAGATCTCTTGGTAGTTCAGATATATGTAGATAACATAATCTTTAGAGCAACTACTGAAAAGATAAGTAAAGAATTTGCTAAACTAATGGGGAGTGAATTTGAAATGAGCATGATGGGTGACCTTAATTTCTTTTTAGGCTTACAAATTAAACAAAATTCAAATATAACTATGATCTATCAGTAAAAGTATGTGAAAGAGTTGCTTAAAAGGTTTTAAATGGAAGATTCCAAAGAAATTGACACTCCTATTTCAACAACCACAAAACTAGATGTAGATGAACCTGATTCATCTGTTGATCAAAAGTTGTAAAGGGGAATGATTGATTCATTATTTTATCTCACTGCTAGTAGACCTAACATTATTTTCAGTGTAGGACTTTGTGCAGGATTTTAGGCTAATCCAAAATAATCCCACCTAACTGCAGTAAAGAGAATCCTGAGATACTTAAAAGGCACCACTGATCTATGTCTTTGATATCCAAAAGGCAGTAACTTTAATCTTGTGGATATGTTAATGCTGACTATGCAGGTTTCTAGTAGATAGAAAGAGCACCTCAGGTATGGCACATTTTCTGGGCTCATGTCTTGTGTCTTGTGCCACTAAAAAACCAGAATTCTGTAGCTCTATTTACTGCTGAGGCTGAGTATGTGGCTGCAGCCTCATGTTGTGCTCAACTATTGTGGTTTAAACAGAAACTGGTAGAATTTGGAATCAATGTTCGATGTATCCCTATCTTTTGTGATAATACTAGTGCTAATAGTATGACAAAGAACCCCGTTCATCATAAAATAACAAAGCACATAGATGTTAGACATCATTTTTTTAAGGGACAATTATGAGAAGGGGTTGATCTCTATTGAATTTTGTGCTACTAATAAATAGATTGCTGACATATTTACCAAAGAACTAAGTAGAGAGCATTTTGAAAGGAACAGGATAGAGTTAGGGATGACTAAGATCACCTAATTGAACCAGTTCAGATTGTACATGAAAAAAAAAATTGCTAGAAAATTTGAAACTTCTGTAAATATATCATATTAACTGTTACTCAGTCTCATGCTATAAATAGCATACTCTTTTGCCATATTTTGAAATGACTCACTGGTTACTAATGATTTTTCTCTGTTGTTAAAAATTGAGGCTTGATCAAGAGGATTCTTAAAAGATTAACCTCATTCATCGGTCCTGGTTCATTTGAAAGGCAAGGTATGTGTTCTCCACTATACACACTTTGAAATATTAATAGTTAATCATGAGCAGAACTCTACCCAATCTCAAAATCCTTTCAAAGTTTATCCATTAACCTCTTTGAACTAGTTCCGTCTACACTAAGAATCCCATCAAATTAAAACGCCTAGAATTTGGGGAAGTTGTAATCGTCACTTCTAACTGACAAATTGCAGAAGTGATAAGACTTCTATTTGAACCAAAAGGATGCCATTATGTATTAATTACCCATCCCCTTTAAAACCCCTCATCATCACTTCTGTAAGCCTTCATCAACTCTACAATCGCCGAAACCCTTTCATCTTTCTCTTCCCTAAACTTTGATCCAGATTTTATCTTCTTCTTCAACCAAAATCAATAATGGTTTTTACTCCACCACCCATTGTCCCATCCTCGACCTCTTCCCCCACACCTCAATCCAGCACTACACCCTCACAGTCAAGCTCTACTCCATCTCAATCCAATCTCACTACTCCTCAACAAAATCCCATCTCGTCTCAACCCAGTCTCACCATTCCTCAACCTAGCCCTAATCCAGAACCAAGAAAAAGGGAGTGTTAAAATGCTTGCCAGAAAAATAGTGGCTACAGGTTCTCTCGCCAGAAAATTAAATGCCAAACTTCAAGCCAGTCAGGCTCAAGAATCAGAAAACTCCAATGACTCCTTCAAGTCAGCAACTGAGGGGGAAGCAGCAGAATCCTCTGATTCTGAACAGGTAGTCTCTGTAACCAAAAGTGTGTCTGAAGCTTTTTTTGAGGTTGGTCAGAACATAGAAACTAGGTTTTTTTTTATTGGGTCTGTGATAGATGTGGAGGTGCCGAAAATGAGAAGAAGATGTGGTAAAAATAAAATTGAGCAAGATTCAGAGAAAGAGGAAGGTCGGAGTAAAGAGAGGGGAACTGGGAAGAAACTACTCGTTTGGTTATCTGTGGTCCTGAACCAGTCGTGGTAGGAGAGGGAGCCAAAAAGTCAGGGGGAAGTGAATCAGGAGAAGCGGCTGAGGGGTTGGTAAATCTAGGGAAGTCTATAGATGAACCCGGTTCATCTACTGAGGAAACCTTAGCAGATCTTCTGAAGAAGTTGGGTGACAGTTATAAGTCAAAGAAGAAAAGAACTTTCAAGGCTCAAAATTCTGGAACAGCAAGAGCAAGTAAGAAAAGCAAAGTCACTCCCTCTGCTGGTTCTGAAATTCCTCTTCGAAGAGGAAGAACCACAAGAAGCACTCTAAGGCAGAGTGAGGAGGAGTTACAAAAAGCCTTGGAAGAGAGTAAAAGAAAAAGAGTTGAAAAGGGTAAGGAGACAATTTCTGAGCCTGTAGAGGCTGTTGAGATTGATGAGATGGACCTAGTCCATCAAGCTGAACAAGTGGAAGAGGTTGAGATTCAGACCCCAAAACCAAAGAAAGCCAAAACTTCCTCAAAGAAGTCTGCATCTGTGTCTGCTGAACTCTCAACTGCAACAAAGAGAACCAGGTCTAAAGTGAAGCCCAAGAAAGTACAAATTGCTGAAGAAGACGACTGGAGTGATGAAGAGGCAGATGAGTCTGATGGAGAAAAGGATAAATTGACAAAATTTGGGAAGCGCACAATTCTGAAGGGGAGGTTGTTGAAAGATTTGGAAGAAGAAGGCATGATCCTGTTGTTGGAGAAGCTGGAGATGCAGGGCTGGAAGGACATAGTCCTTCAATTGGATGGGCGATTGGCCAGAAATTAGATAGTAGAATTCATAGCCAACGCTGTGATCAAGGATGGCAGAGTCACTAGCCAAGTGAATGGGGTAAAAATTTCTTTTGATGCCAAATAATTAGGAGAAATCCTTGGAATTCCATCTGAAGGCTACGACGACTATATTAGCAAAAATGGCCAAGTTTAGATGCCCTTTCAATTGCTTTGCTGATCACAAGGAAATTCTGCGACAATGAGGAGGAATTTGAACCTAAGGCAGTCTACAAGAGTGAGATGAAGCCCCCACACAAAGTAATCTTTGAGTTTATCAACAAGTGTGTCTTGCCACGGCAGGAAAGGAGGCACATTTCTAACTACATGGACTTAGTTCTGATGGAGTGCCAGGACAGTGGGAGGCAGATAAATTGGCCTTGGTTCATCATTCAGCTGCTGGACAGAGTTGTATATGGTTCCAAAGCCCATTCCATTCCATATGGCTTCATTCTCACTTTTGTACTTGTTCACTGCAAGGTGCCTCTGAATAAATCAGAGATGGCCACAAGCAAGGGTCACTTTGGAATAAATACCTTACTAGCTTGTAACTATGAGGTAAATGTCATAGCCAATGAACCTGGTTCACCTAGGAAGACACCTGTGAACAGTAAAGTCAGAGCACTTGTGCAGGAAAATGGGGTGAAGGATGCAGAAATACTTCGACTGAAGAACCGTCTAGTAGAGGTTGAATCTGAGAGGGATGCTCTCCAAACTGAGCTTGCTAAAGAAACGGAGAAGAATGAGGGAACTCTTCGAGATATGATATCTCTTCTCCAAACCAAAAACCAAGCCTCTAGCCCTTCCTAGCCTTAGTAGTCTAAGCCTTCCTTAGAACATCAGTGACCCAGATTAGGGACTTCTCTTGTTTTTGCTCATGGTTTTTAACTATTTTTCTTTCTTTTTGTGGATTGTGGATGAACAATTTTTTCTATCAAATGAAATCTGCTATTTTTTCTCTTATTCTTGTTTCGATTTCTTTGATAGTTTGAATTATTAGTTAATTGTTGATGATTAATCTATGATTGCACTTGTAGTAGCCCCGGTGGCCATGAGTAATTCTTAAATGATTGGGACGTTTAAAATTTTTGCAACTTTTCGATGATGCCAAAAGGGGAAGAATGGTTATGTGCTAATCTGAACATGTGATATTTATAACCTAATGAACATGGTTCCTTTGTGATAAATACTTAATACTCTAAAATGTATAAATGTTGGATACAAGCCTAAGCTTATGGACGCACAGAGTTTGTCATCATCAAAAAAGGGGAATTTGTTGGCCCAAGAAATTGAATGGTTTTGAAGATTGACAAAGGAACTCAAAGATGAACCTGGTCCATCACTGGGAGACATGGACACACGCAAAGTTAAAGGCACGTGAGGTGCACATACAGGAGATAAACGAAATCTGGGAAATAAGAGATATCTCCTGATCGAAAAGATTGCAAAATGATAAGGAGAAGGACTCCTTATTCAGTAAGAACAGAATCAAAGATAAGGTAGGATTTGAGGAGTTGAGATTAACTAGAACTCTTCCACCAAGGAAGAGTAGCATTAGAACTCTAGTAAATCCCTCGTCTACTAATCCTATATATTGCAGATTTTTCTTATTGTACAGGTACTCACAAAAGCAGAAGTAAAGCAAGAATTGAGAGAAAAATTAGCAAAGCAATTTTGCAAGCAGCTCGTGTGAGATTTAAGTGTGCGACTCTGAAGTTACTTGAACCAGCTAGAAGAACCCGTTCCAACTGTTGTCTTTTAGTCTAGTTTACTTATAGTAGGTGATTTCAGCTTGTACCTTTTCAGCTTTATCCAGAAGCGTCTGTAATAGGTACTGTGTGTTTCAAGTTATAGCTAACTTGGAGTTTGTCGCAAATAGATAGAGGCTAGTTTGCCACAAAAGGATTAAAGGTAATCCTAGGTTTACAAAAGAGTTATTGTAAATGTTGTTTGGCTCACTGATTTAGTAAAGAGTTTGGAAAAATCCTACTGGGAAGTAGGTCGTGTTTTTTTCACCTTTTGAGCCAGGTGTTTTCCACGTAAAAATCTTTGTGTTCTTTATTTTCCGTATTTATTATTCTGCAAACAGTAGAGGTTGGAACACATAGAAGAAGCTGGTCCTTCTATAACTACTGCACGCGAAAATCGGACATCACACAAATCACCCCTCTTGTATGGTATTGACGTTTAGACATCACCTTCCCTAGCAAAAGAGGAAGGGGAAAATCTCTGTAGCTAGATCAAAGTTTAGGAGGAGGGTGAGTAGGAAGGATGCTGAATGTTGGGGTTCTCATCAATAGAAGGGTCACTTTGAGCGAGATTGTCCAAATAAGAAGGTCGATAAAGCAACGTCCAGTGCATCTATGTGGTTCAGGATATGAAATTCAAACACACAATGGATTCAGCTTATACCTTTCTTCACATGTGCTTCAGAAAAGATTGGTTTATTAGCGACGAGCAGATGAATAATAGAGTATGCGAAATGACAGGCATTGGTTATTTGGTTTTGCCTGTATTCGGTGTAAGAATCCTTTGGAGAATCTCAAGTAATTCTAATTGTACTTTTTTACTAGTAGCAGCTTTGTGTCAACACTCAACATTGGTCCATTGACTAGGATCCTAGCTATATGTTTGTAGGATTGCAATTATTTGAATCATTTACAAATTCTTGGTTTCTTGAATAACTTTGTTAGATTTTTCCTAACTTCTTCTTAATGAATTTTGTTATCATCCCACACAACTAGAGTAGTAGTAGTTGTTCACTTAAAGAACATATATTCTTCCATATTTTCTGTCTTGGTCTTTTTATCTTTTTCTAAAAATCTACCTAGAATAAGATTGTATTAAATTTTAAATTTTCTCTTTCTTTTTTTTCTTTTTTTTTTTTTTTTTTTAGTTTTCAGTAAATATTTAATATTTAAAAATGATAAATATTGATGATGTCCGGGATTGAACGACGTAGCATATGCAATATACTTTTTTCAATGCACTACAAGTCTTGATTTCTTACAGAATACTAGTAATTTTTATGGAAGAGTGAAGAAAAGGGCGACGTGCACAGATAGTCATTAATAACATGTCTTTATTTTTAAGTCACTGTTTTAAATGTCTTTAGTCTTTAATCTTTAGCTATTGCTTTAATAAATTTTTACCCGCCTGGACGAAAATACCCTTCTATTATAAGCTTATACCTACACTCCTTATTAACGATCAGCAGCAGCAGCTCAAACTAACGTAACTAACTTGCAGAGGCTGTGATCGTCCAAAATTGTAGAAGCTTCTCTTCCGATTTCAAACTAGAGAATTCAACTTTCTCGTCCAAAATTCAATATAAAATCACAGTAAGTTATGCTTTTGTGTGTTTCTGTTGATTTTTATTTCGTTATTAGGAATTTGATGCTAGGAATTTAATTTTTTTTGCTTTTTTTGGATTGATAACGTTAAGGACATCGCGTCCTTAACAGTGTGATTATTCTATAAATATTGAGGACATAATGTTAAGGATTTGGTGTCCTTAACATGATTGTTGTTCTTAATATTAAGGACATAGTGTCATGATTTTGCAAATTGTATTGAAAAAGTTAAGAACACGATGTCCTTAACTTTTTTGTTGTTGTTCTGAATATTAAGGACATAGTGTCCTGGTTTTGCAAATTGTATTGAAAAAGTTAAGGACAATAGGTCCTGAACTTACAGTTACAAGTTCAAAAGTTAAGGACAATAGGTCCTGAACTTAGACTAACAAGTTCAAAGTTAAGGACAATAGGTCCTGAACTTAGACTAACAAGCTCAAAAGTTAAGGATAATAGGTCCTGAACTTACAGTTCCAAGTTCAAAAGTTAAAGACACTTGGTCCTGAACTTATACTTTCAATCTCAAAAGTTAAGGACACTTAACATTAGGAATTGCAAGATCAATACACTTAGTCCTAAATATAAAATTACAAGTTCAGGACACGAATGTAAGAAATTTACGCTAAATGAATACAAGCCCAAAAGTTAAGGACAATAGGTCATGAACTTAGACTAACAAGACCAAAAGTTAAGAACAATAGGTCCTGAACTTAGACTAACAAGCTCAAAAGTTAAGGACACTTGGTCCTGAACTTACAGTTACAAGTTCAAAAGTTAAGGACACTTGGTCCTAAACTTAGACTAACAAGCTCAAAAGTTAAGGACAATAGGTCCTAAACTTACAGTTACAAGTTCAAAAGTTAAGGACAATAGGTCCTGAACTTAGACTAACAAGCTCAAAAGTTAAGGACAATAGGTCCTAAACTTACAGTTACAAGTTCAAAAGTTAAGGACAATAGGTCCTGAACTTAGACTAACAAGCTCAAAAGTGAAGGACAATAGGTCCTGAACTTAGACAAACAAGCTCAAAAGTTAAGGACACTTGGTCTTGAACTTAAAGTTTCAAGTTCAAAAGTTAAAGACACTTGGTCCTGAACTTACAGTTCCTGTCCTTAATTTATACAACGATTGATGTATAAATATGTCCTGAATTTCCCATTTTCTTGCCTTGCAGGATGGAAACAATATGTGTTATAGTTGTTTTTACTAGTAGATGGATTGCAGACTATAAGTATCTTGATCATCAAACAAAGCTTGTTCTAGTACCTGAGGCAATTCGATTTGAAGATTTCATTAAACATGTCTTTGAAGTTATTGAATTGGATAGAGACAAGTTTGAAGCAATGATATGATTTGATATCAACCTGGGAACAAGAAAGGGAATGCTTGTATCCAAAGATTTAGATTTTCACACATGTATAGAGTTACTAAAAAGTCATTCACTCTTCAAGGGCTGTTATTTCATTGTTGATGTTTCAGAAAGAGTTTTTGGTTCTACAAGCACCTTTGAACATGTCAACAGAGAAACTCAACATGAAAATCAAGACAAATGCCAATAGATAATGGAAATAGATATGGTTGAAGCTCAATCAATAACTGAAGAGATGCTTCAAACATTTGATTCTATTCAAGTGGAAGGACAAAGCATTATAGATATTGACAACAAACAAGCTTTGGGTATCAAGTCTTAGAGAGTGCACCGGTAATAGAAGAAGTTGCTGAAAAAACCTCTACCCAACTAACTAGACGAAGCTCAAATTCGAAACAAAAAGAATCCCCAACTATGATATTAAGAGAAAATGCTTCGTTGGATGAAATAAAAGTGGGATCAATATTTGACTAAAAGAAGAGTATAATTAACTGTTTTTCGAATATAGCAATTGAAGGACATTTTGAATTCAAGGTTGTTAGATCAATCTCAACAAGATATTCGTTGAAATGCAATGATAATAGGTGTGGGTGGTGTGTGCGTACTTTTAGAATTAAAGATTCAACACTGTTCAAGATAGTAAAGATTGAGAAAAATCACGACTGCTCAGTTAACACTATGAAAGCTGATCAAAGGCATGCAACTTCAAAGTTGATTAGTGGTTACATTATTGACAATCTTCGAGACCCAAGTTTGAAGTTACACCAACCTTTGTCATGGAAGAAAAGCAAAAATTGCATGGACGACATTGGGGTATCACAAAGCGTGGCGTGCTATTCAACGTGCTTCAGCTTTAATAAGAGGAACTCCTGAAGAGAATTATAAATTATAGTCTTCATACTTGTATATGATGAAAAGTAAAAGCCTGGAAACATATACTAATGTAAATATAGACGACAACTACAGGTAAATAATCAAAAAGAGTTTATTACTCTATTTTATCAACTTTAGGACATGATGTCATTAAATTTGATATGTGCAGTTAAAAAGTCAAGGACGTGTTGTCCTTAAATTTGATGTGTGCAGTGAAAAAGTTAAGGACATGGTGTCCTTAACTTAGAGTTACAAACTCAAAAATTAAGGACATGTTGTCCTTAACTTTTGAACTTGGAACTCGAAGTTCAGGACTACATGTCCCTAATTTCTGTGCTTGTAACTCTAAGTTAAGGACCAAGTTTCCTTAATTTGTGAGCTTGTAACTTGAACTTTAGGACTTCCTGTCCTTAAATTTTTAACTTGTAACTCTAAGTTCAGGACTACATGTCCTTATTTTTCGAACTTGGAACTTTAAGTTCAGGACTACAGGTCCTTATTTTTTGAACTTGGCACTCTAAGTTCAGGACTTCCTGTCCTTAACTTTTTAACTTGTAACTCTAAGTTCAGGACTACCTGTTCTTAATTTCTGAACTTGAAACTCTAAGTTAAGGACTACATGTCCTTAATTTTTGTGCTTGTAACTCTAAGTTAAGGACTAACTGTCCTTAATTTCTATGCTTGTAAGTCTATTCAGGACTACGTGTCCTTAACTTTTTATTTTGTAACTCTAAGTTAAGGACTACATGTCCTTAATTTGATGTCCTGTATTTAACCTCTGTTATACTGTATTTTCAGGTTTCTTTATATGTTTTATGCATATGGATCATCAATAGCTGGTTGGAATCATTGTAGACCAGTGATTGTTGTTGATGCAATTATTTTGAAGTCAAAATTTCGTGGTGTTTTAATGATTTCGGTTTCAAAGGATGCAAATAACCAAATATTTCCACTAGCCTTCGGAATTGCAGAATCTGAAAATAACAATTCCTATGAGTGGTACTTTAGTAAGCTTCGCAATGCAATTGAGAGCCGTGAAAATTTAATTTTTTTATCATACAGGCATCAATATATTGCACATGGCATTGCAAAGGTGTATCCTGAAAGCCACCATGGGATTTGTGTCTATCATTTGGAGCAGAACCTAAAGCGAAGGAAAGTAAAAAATGAGGTCATAAAACTTTCGTAAAGTGCTGCAAGAGTATACAGGCGCAAAGAATTTGATCTATACATGTCAGATATAGCAAAAGTTGATATGAAGACTTCTGACTACCACGACAAAGATATGACATGCTCACAAAAAACATAGTTGAGTCAATGAATTCTGTTCTATTAGAAGCAAGGGAGCTGTCTATATTAAGAATGATGGATTTCATCCAAGTGAAGCTACAACGTTGGTTTTATGAAAGAAGAAATGAAGCAAAAGGAACTTTTTATAACGTTTCTTACTGGGTAGAAGAGGAATTGAAGAAAAAAATAGATTTAGCTTTTACTTTAAATGTAAGTATTATGTTCTTTGTTTAGCTTATTATTTCAATGATAATTTAACATAATGTACTAACTTATAATTTTTCAACATTGAAGGTCTTCCCTGTTGATTCATGGCGTTCTAGAGTTGAGGAAGAAGGAATTACTTTCTTGGTGGACTCAAACAAAAGAACATTTGATTGTTTTCAGTTTCAATTTGATGAATTACCATGTATACATGCAATTGCATCTATCGAGAAGAGAAACATCAAGAAGTCTAATTTCTGCTCGCACTGGTACTTAAAGGAATCTTGGCTGAAAACATATGAAAGACAAATACATCATGTAGGACATACTGATTCTTGGATTGTACCAGAGAGTGTTAAGTCACAAATTATTAAACCTCCAGATTTCAAAGTGCCGCCAGGTAGAAGGCAGAAGAAAAGGCGTATTCCAGCTACCGAGTCATCAAAAATAACATTCAAATGTGGTCGTTGCAGAAGAATTGGTCATAATAGAACAACTTGTATATATTCTCCAGCAGTCCATCCATTTTCAAGGAATCATGGAGAATAGCAGATATATCCACTTATGTTTATATACTCTTTTAAGTTTTTGTTATAAATTGGATTCATTTAGATTGTTTTTATTTGAGCAGATGTCCTGAATTTTCAAAGTTTCTTTGTGCTTACGTGCTTTTTTTTGTTTCTTTTTCAAAAGTTAAGGACACTTGGTCCTGAACTTAGACTAACAAGCTCAAAAGTTAAGGACACTTGGTCTTGAACTTACAGTTACAAGTTCAAAAGTTAAAGACAATAGGTCCTGAACTTAGAGTAACAATCTCAAAAGTTAAGGACACTTGGTTTTGAACTTACGTACAAGCTCAAAATTTAAGAACAATAGGTCATGAAATTAGACCAACAAGTTCAAAAGTTAAGGACAATAGGTTCTGAACTTAGTCTAACAAGCTCAAAAGTTAAGGATAATAGGTCTTGAACTTAGACTAACAAGCTCAAAAGTTAAGGACACTTGGTCCTGAACTTCAAGTTCCAAGGTCAAAAGTTAAGGACACTTGGTACTGAACTTCAAGTTCCAAGTTCAAAAGTTAAGGACAGTTGGTCCTGGAGTTAGAGTTGCAAATTCTATATTTAAGGACAGGTAGTCCTTAACTTAGACTAACAAGTTCAGAAGTTAAGGACAATAGGTCCTGAACTTACAGTTACAAGTTCAAAAGTTAAGGACAATAGGTCTTGAACTTAGACTAACAAGATCAAAAGTTAAGGACACTTGGTCCTGAACTTCGAGTTCCAAGTTCAAAATTTAAGGACACTTGGTCTTGAACTTCGAGTTCCAAGTTCAAAAATTAGGACATTTGGTCCTGGAGTTAGAGTTGCAAATTCTAAATTTAAGGACAGGTAGTCCTTAACTTACAGTTACAATTCAAAAGTTAAAAACATTTGGTCCTGAACTTAAAGTTACAAGTTCAAAAGTTAAAGACATTTGGTCCTGAACTAATACTTACAAGCTCAATACGCTTAATTTAGGGATTGGAAATGGAAAAATCAATACTTATCAGAAAAAAAATAATAACATGATGCCTTCATATTACTTCTGAAACTGTCATTTGGCATAGTTGTGACCAAAAATTATGCTATGCAAACAAAATAAAAGTGCCTTGTGAACAATTTACAAGATATTTCAGAATTCTTTATGGATTCTTTACAGCAATTTTATACCAAATTCAACTACAGCTAACTTTCTTTACAACTAAACTACAACTCCTTTGGGCAGGAAGTTTCATTTTCACTATCATAGTCGTCGCCGACATTTTCTGGTGGTGTATCATAACCAGAATTTCTTTTCCACTCTCCATGTGCCAAAAGATTTGCTGCAAGTTCTTTTCTAAAGTTTGTTATGTCTTCAAGTTGGAATTTCTCCACATCTTTTCCCATCATCAAAAACTCCACATACTTGGTTAGGAATGCACCACAATCAGACTTAAAAAAATGTAAGATATGGAGTCAATTAAATAATATCTTTAATAAAAAAAATCTAAAGTACAGATAAATTGTATAGAAAATGACAACACGTACGATCCAGTTTGGTGTGGTAATTTTTGCTACTGAATATCAAATTTGTTGAATGCATTTCCAAAAGACTTGTGATTTTCCTCAAACTGTGAGAACTTTAGCAAGTGGGGGATCATGAGTGCATACATTTCAATGTGATTAATTCCTTGCTCATCTGGCTCACTATATATGAAATCGTACACATCAATATTTTTCTCATTCAAGTCCAATACCCCCAAAAGAAAATGTGTCACAACATCATTATCTTCTGAAGGAAGCCGACATGGAAAAAAGATTTTGTCAACCTCTGTCCAAGTAATTCCACATCTACGATTGTCACCCCACACATATGGTGTCAGAACCAATTGATTATCACCACACCAAAACTCTATAGCATCTTCATTGAAATCCTTATACACAAGTAACATATAGTTATCAAAAAGTATATTTGTAGTTGTGCAACAAAAGGATGGGCGCAAGGGTAGTAGCATTCCTTCTTTCTCATAATTCAGGGCAATGTCAATATGCTTCATAAAAAGGCAAAAAAAAGAAAGTAAAAAATACATCAGTCATAAATAATTAAAAAACAATAAATTAAGAACAAAGAAAAGAAATGCCTTGCGAATTATCAAACCTTATCATCAAGTACAAAGCTACTATCTTAAAGCTCAAGGAAGAACATTTTGCTACTAATTTTTTGATGGTACAATTTATATGGATTCTTTCTCACACCCTTATCCTCAACATATATATTAGTTTGTCCCCTTAAAATTTTGAAAACATCAAAGTTAGAAGTTAGTCCTCAATTCCTAATTAAGGACATCTAGTCTTGAACTTAGACTAACAAGCTCAAAAGTTAAGGGCAATAGGTCCTGAACTTAGACTAACAAGCTCAAAAGTTAAGGATACTTGGTCCTGAACTTCGAGTTCCAAGTTCAAAAGTTAAGGACACTTGGTCCTGAACTTCGAGTTTCAAGTTCAAAAGTTAAGGACAATAGGTCATGAACTTAGATTTACAAGCCCAAAAGTTAAGGACAATAGGTCCTGAACTTAGACTAACAACCTCAAAAGTTAAGGACACTTAGTCTTGAACTTACAGTTACAAGTTCAAAAGGTAAGGATATGTAGTCCTGAACTTAGAGTTTCAAGTTCAAAAAATACGGACATTTAATCATGAACTTAGAGTTAAAAGTTCAAACGTTAAGGATAATAGGTCCTGAACTTACAGTTACAAGTTCAAAAGTTAAGGACACTTGGTCCTGAACCTAAAGTTACAAGTTCAAAAGTTAAAGACACTTGGTCCTGAACTTCGAGTTCCAAGTTCAAAAGTTAAGGAAACTTGGTCCTGAACTTAGACTTGCAATCTCAAAAGTTAAGGATACTTAAATTTAGGAATTGCAAGCTCAATACACTTAGTCCTAAATTTAAAATTACAAGTTTAGGACACGAATGTAATCAATTAAGAAATAATGATTACATTTAGGGACTTACGCTTTTTTGCGACCTTTCATTTTCTCCTTGACCAACCACCCAATGAATTTTTTCAATAAATTTGCATCATCTTTAGCATAATTAAAAATACATGTACGAGTATATTTTGATTTTATCTACCTCGTATACTTGGGAGTATTTTCATTGTGCACCATCAATTTTCCTGTGTTTCTTTCCTGTTCAAATGGAGATTTCAATTGCCAACTAAGCTTCTTATTCCTTTTCCCTCGACCAAGCTCTTCTTCAACATTTCTTTCAACCTCCATAGACAAACCTTCATCAATGCTCATTTGTGTAGTTGGAGGAGTAGGAGTAAGAATAGAAAATGATGGACCATCAAAATCAATATTATCTCTCTTCCTTTTCCTAGTATATTGGTTGCTTTATCTTTGTTTTGCTCTGCAGACAACACTACATATACATTAGTTTGCTGCAAGTCATCAATTCTACGATAAATTGTCAAATGAAGAGACAAAAGCTAAGGACATAATTTTTGAAATGTCCTGGCAATTTGAAATATGAATATAGTATTAAGGACACGATCAATACATGTGTTGTCCACGCCGCCTTCTTGTATTTTTTCAACAGACAATCGAGCTGACATATTGGTTGCATTTTTTTTATCTTGCAATTATGCATTTTTTTATCTTGCAACTGTTCTCCATGTTCTTCGATTGCAAGTTCACAAGATTCTGCAAAATATTTACAAGAGCTAACACTAGTACTTGTTACTAATCTTTGATTAAAACAAACATGTATAAAATTAAAAAAAAATCCGTCTAACCTTTTGCAACTGTCAAGATCATGCCAGTTAAATCATTATCTTCACTTGCATTTTCTTGGCTTCCAATATTGCCGGTAAGAGAGCGAGGTGTAGAGAGATCATATGTTCCTTCTATACATTCACAAATAATCTCACTTATGCTTGTTCCTTGGGTATTTTCTAAGTCTTGAGATTGTTCTCCTTTCTTGATAGTCCACTCCATCTTCTTCCCTTGCAGCTTCAAAAGATTCTGTAACATTTACAATTAATACTTGTTACTAATAGTTTATTAAAACTAACATTCAACATATCATGAAAATTTCATCTAACCTTGATTGGCATCATTTTGATTTTCAAATTTCTCTTTAAGTGAAAGAGGTGTAGAGAGATCATATATTCCTTCAACACATTTGCATACAATCTCACTTATACTTGTTCCCAATGGATTTTCTAAATTCTGAGATTGCACTCCACATTTAACAATTATTTTTGTTACTCCTGTCTCTTTTAGATTTCCTGGTCTTAACATTCTACTCCATCTTGAACTTCCACTCCATCAATAGATTCTACACACATTTGTAATCACAAAAAAGTTTATATGTTTTACGCTATTGAATATAAATTTCAACGACAATAAATTTCAAATCTATATCTAACCTTTCTCAATTTCAATGCCAATATCAGTTTTATCTTCTAGATGCGCATCTCTATAATCTCTCTCATAATGATCTTCTACATGCACATCTGTATCATCACATTGATCATCAGTTGTATCTTTGTTAATTGGAACACTTGGTTATGTATCAACAGTTGCATCTTTGCTAATTGGAACACTAGGTTCTCTCTCTATGGTCATTTCATGAGGTTTGACAAGAATCTTCAACAAAGTATCAATATTTGATCCTAGGTTTTTCCTTAAATCCTGTGAGATAGTATTTAAAATAAGAATCAGAATGTTAGCATAGATGTAAAAGGACAAAAATTAAGGGCCTGTAGTCCTGAACTTAAAGTTACAAGTTAAAAAGATAAGGACACTTGGTCCTGAACTTCAAATTACAAGCTCACAAATTAAGGACATGCAATCCTTAACTTAGAGTTGCAAGTTAAAAGGTTAAGGACAGGTAGTCCTTAACTTAGAGTTACAAGTTTAAAAGTTAAGGACACTTAGTCCTGAACTTAGAGTTGCAAGTTCAAAAGTTAAGCACACTCGGTCCTGAACATAGACCAACAAGCTCAAAAGTTAAGGACATGGTGTCCTTAACTTAGAGTTACAAGCACTGAAATTAATGATATTACCTTGATGCCATTTTGAATCTTTTTTTATGATATAGCTATTTTTTGATTTATTCTAGTAACTTCTTCCTGCATATCCTTTTTGAACTTCTCTGATAATCTCTTAATCAAAAACCATAAAAACAAAAAAGTCTCTTAAGCAAAAATAATCAAATAAAAAACTAATGTTATTCAAAGACAGAAAACCTACGTTAACAATTTTCTTAAGCAAGACTTCATCAAATTGCATGGAGGAAGGCATTGAACTTTGATCTTGAGACAATGGCTCATGCATACTAATGGGCTCCGCATCTTCTTCACAAGAAGAAAATAGTGCCACCTCGATCAACTGATACACCTATTATATAAGAAAAAAAATGTAAGTTTTCAGAACTAAAACACATAAACAAAAAAAATAGCTAGTAATCAGATTAACTTACTTTTTCATTATGGAAGAATTTTTTGCACAGAGTATCATATTGTGGAGATTTATATTCGAAAATATAGCATCCGAGGAAATCCACATTCTCTGAAGTTCAAAAATTATTTTTCCTGAAAAATTGGGAATACTTCCATAATCCAAACACAGAAGGCGAAAGGGAAGCCAAGTATAGTATAAGTGTCCTTGTCTTTATCTTTCTCTTTCTCTTTCCCATTCTTATTCTCATTATCTGAAGTATTTTGTTTGGGCTTCAAGCAACTCTTCAATGATTTTACTAATGTTTCATAACAAAGAGAGCCCCAGTTGAAAGAAGAGCAGAGTTCATCATCATCTACAATTTTCATTACCCGCTCAGACACATTCCGATTCTTGCGCTTCCCTATCAAAAAAGATTCAACAAAATAATTTGTTTCCAACTTCACCGCATCATCATCACTGCCTACAAATGATGCAGATGTACCATCTGGGTGACTAGTAATAAAATGCAACAAATTGCCTAACTCGATTCTATCCTTTTCAGGGAAGTAGACTTTTTGAAAGTTATTCTCTGTTTCACTCAAAACTTTAAAGTCTAAACATTTCAAACCAATAATTATATGGAACGCTTCACGTGTAAACTTCACTTCATGATCAAAAACCTTGAATGTCATTGAATTCAGGTCATTGCTTACAATTTTTGAAAGCAACACACAATGAATAAGTTTACCACAGAACTTCACACCTAGTAATCAAAAAACGTTTCCGAAAATACTATCCTTTAACTTCTTCCATTGTGTGTTCGACAAGAAATATTTTACTATTTTCTTATACTGAAAATCTCATTTCCAATAGCTCATGGAATTACGTCAAACATCAAACTCGAAAACATGATCTCCTTCCATTAGCACACTACAAAGAAGGAAAAAAAACATAAAAAATTAGGACTATTTTTCTGAAATGTCCTTATTATTTAAACTAAAAAAATAAAATCCAGGACATAAGTAGATGCATCTTAAAGTTAAAGACAATAGGTCCTGAACTTAAAGTTACAAGTTCAAAAGTTAAGGACACTTGGTCTTGAACTTCGAGTTCCAAGTTCATAAGTTAAGGACAATAGGTCCTGAACTTAGACTTACAAGTTCAAAAGTTAAGGACAATTAATCATGAACTTAAACTAACAAGCTCAAAAATTAAGGATAATAGGTCCTGAACTTAAGGTTACAAGTTCAAAAGTTAAGGACAATTAGTCCTGAACTTCGAGTTTCAAGCTCAAAAGTGAAGGACAATTAGTCCTGAACTTAGACTAACAACCTCAAAAGTTAAGGACAATAGGTCCTGAACTTACAGTTACAAGTTCAAAAGTTAAGGACACTTGGTCCTGTAAACTACATGTCATTAGCTTAGAAATTCTTAGGACTATTTTTCCGAAATGTCCTTAATATTTAAATTAAAAAACTAAAATCCAGGACCTAATTAGATTCATCTTTTATAGAAGCACAGTTAACTAAAAATTCATAAACATAGTTAACTTATGAATTCGTACGACTATTTTTATGAAATGTCCTTACATAATCAAATATATTGATTGAACCACAAACACATTTCAATACCAAAAAGTTCTGAATAGCTTCCTCAATAAAATCCGCTCCTTATTCCATACTGAATCAAGTTATAATCATTATTTTTGAAATTTCACACATACTTGATGACAAACACATCATTGATTGCGATTAGAGATATACAAAAAGAAAAATGCATAAAAGCAAAATAAAAAACATACCAGTTCGCTGGTTTGATGCAGAGAAGATGACAAAGGAGAAGAGATTAAGTCTAACAAACTACACGCAGAGAATTGCTGGGCAGGAACAAAATCAAACAAAGTTTTGCATGCAAGGAACATACTGATACTGAAAGAGCGAAATTTGCCTCTGAAATTTTGGCTCTCAAATTAAATTCACAGAACCGTATAAAATAAGGGTTTGGGAATAAAAGAATAGAAGAAATGGTAAAATTATCTTTTCAAAATAATTTTAATAGAGTAATGGCTATTTTTCATTAAAATTGGTGGATAAAAAATAAACACCACCTTCCACGCCATTTTTACTGGAGAAAAGGAGCAAAAAGCAAACGTTCTTGTGAAAAAAGATAAAATGAGAAACATATGGATTATGTCCAAATGTAATTGATCCAAAAAAGACTGCATTCACACATAAGGTAATGATCTTGATTTAATTACCTATATTCCTCGGAAAATTACCAGTTATGTCCATTTATAAGTAGCTCATTATAAAAATTGGTCAATTCATCAAATATTACTGATATTAGCCAAATATTACTAATATTAGACAATTAGCTATTTGTAGCAAGCAAATATCAAATATTTGCTTTGTTTTGAGTGGGTGTTATTAGAATAGATTGGGTACAACTTATGGAGCTTGAATCTCAGTTTTGGGATGATTTAGTGAAGTTTTGAGGTGGTTTGAATTGAAAATTCGAAGTCAAAACTGAACATGAAAAAAATGATATGTGTATCACACTATGTATCACTTATGTATCAAATATGTATCATATTTGTATCAATTGTGTATCACATGTATATCCATGTATGTGAGATACATGTGTGATACATGTTTGATACATGTGCCGCAGAAGAACTTTTTGAACTCGAACTACAAATTTTGATACAAAACCAGTTCAAATCACCTCCAATCTTCCTCAAATTTTGTATATTGACTTATCTATATATTTCAATGAATTTCAACTATACCCATTTAAAAAGTTCCTTATTTCCTTAGATTTTTGGAATATTGTATTTTTTTTTTTTGTATTTCATCACCTTATTTGCTACCTCATCCATGAAATTTCCTTTTCGTCTTGCATTTAATGTTGCTAATAACGTTTAAAAATATGAAAGGTGATTTCTGCATGTGATTCTTTGAGATAAAGAACCCTGTTTATTTGGTTTTTCAATTTTTGTTGACTAGTTTGGTAAGTCTATGACTAATGGCTAAAGGTTGGTAAGTTAAGATTTGCTTGAGACATTTGCGTAAGTTTCCCATTTTCCTCACATAAATCACGTCATTGTAAACCCAAATTTTCTCCTCCTTTTTATCAAAATTTTATACTTTTTATCTTAATTCAGTTCTTTTACCTAGTCTCTACTATTGGGAAATGGGGCCCTCAAATTTGAAGGGCTTAAAGCACTAGCCTGGCTTGTGCATTAAGCCAGCCCCGGATAATGCACCCGCATCTCTATCCTTCGTTTGAACCTGCTGCCTAACTTATATTTAGTCGCAAAAACAAATCTGCCCCAACTTTTAAAGATCATCTAGGAACTTCACTATGAATAATTTCGAAATAGTTATCGACTCAAACTGGCAGATCGGCTCGTATTGGTATTACGAAGAAAGCAGACAATAGAACATTCATAACAAGCGATTCTATACGTTGATTTGATCCTAACAAAAAAATGGTTAAACCAAAAATGTATGTTTCATTTAGAAAAGAAGGGAAATTAAAAGAATATAAATTATGCCGTCTTTTTTGTATATAAGTAAAAAAAGAAAATTAAGCCTTCTCTTTTAATTCAATTAGTGCTTCTATGAAGGAAAAGTTAAAGAAATTTTTTTATTTTTTTTTTCAGTTTTACTCCTCTCATTTACTGAAATTCTAAACACTGTGAATGTAATATTCGAACAGGAGTGAGTCTGGTGAAGGCAAGGTGGCAAATAGAGTATCTGAGAATTCATTTCTGCGACTAGGAATGTATAATATCTTTTATCCAAGTACTAACGCCACATGTGCTCTTTTCATTTGGCAATATAAACTGAACTTTATCTGAGAATTCAGGATTTCTTATGTCCACCACAATTTCTCTGTTTTCCACTAGCCCCACACGATACTTGGTGGCCTATACCTTGTCCCTTATTTGCCACCTTGTGTTTACTAACAAAAGCTGAGTGCTTCTTCTTCTTCTTCAGAAGTCAATTTTAATCAGCAAAATGGCAACACAGGCATTGATCTCTTCATCGTCCATTGCCTCCTCAGCAGAGGCTGCCAGACAAATTGTAGGAGGAAGACCATTCCAATCTCCAATCAAGAAGGCTTCCTTTGTTGTAAGGGCTACTGCCACTCCACCTGTGAAGGTAACCCACTCTCCCTATAACAATAACAGGTACATTGATACATATAGCACTTTTCTTTTCTTAATAACGATGGTGTCCGAGTCGGCTTTCTTGCACTTCCACTATTCCAACGGGTACTCGCTGCCTTACACCAGCTAGCACCAGGTTAATCTACCCACCAAGGCTTGGGTAGATGGATATTAAGTCTGGTCACCCAGGATTTTCATCTCACTTCATTTACTGCTAGGGTAGGCCCCACACCCTTGAGTTACATTTAGTTCAAAGTATTGACACACTTTCTGTTGAACAGCAAGGAGCAAATAGGCCTCTCTGGTTTGCCTCCAAGCAGAGCCTTTCATACTTGGATGGCAGGTAAGACCGATGGGACTCACTTAACCCTTCTACCTCCATTGCCTTGCTGAGTATTGCACGTTATCTAATCCGAAATAGCTATCTAAAGTCTGATTATCAAAAACTCTTCATTTGTATGTCATCCACAGCCTTCCAGGTGACTATGGGTTTGATCCTCTGGGATTGTCAGACCCTGAAGGTACCGGAGGTTTCATCGAGCCAAAATGGCTAGCATATGGAGAAATCATCAATGGAAGATTTGCTATGTTAGGAGCAGCAGGAGCCATTGCGCCCGAGATTCTTGGGAAGGCTGGTCTCATCCCAGCAGAAACAGCTCTTCCATGGTTCCAGACCGGAGTGATTCCTCCGGCTGGAACATACAGCTACTGGGCTGACAATTACACTCTATTTGTACTGGAGATGGCACTCATGGGATTTGCTGAGCACAGAAGATTCCAGGACTGGGCCAAGCCAGGTTCTATGGGTAAACAATACTTTTTGGGGCTAGAGAAAGGCTTGGGAGGCTCTGGAGACCCGGCATACCCTGGCGGGCCTTTCTTTAACCCTCTCGGGTTTGGAAAAGATGAGAAGTCTTTAAAGGACTTGAAGCTCAAGGAGGTTAAGAATGGAAGATTGGCTATGTTGGCCATCTTGGGTTACTTCATTCAAGGTTTGGTTACTGGAGTTGGACCTTACCAAAACCTCCTTGACCATTTGGCTGATCCTGTAAACAACAACATCTTGACCAGCCTCAAGTTCCACTAAGCCGGGAACAAACCACTCTGTTTTACCTTTCCCTATTCTGATATGTAACATTATGTGCAGATATTATTTTGCATGTCATTGTAAGGTAAAAAGGACATTTGACTTAAAAGCCCTGTTATTTTTCAAAGTTTTAGGTACTAGCTTCCTGCTGCATAATCATTCCATAACTGCAGCATCCTTCGGGATCATGTATAAACTTCACAAGCAAAGAGCAATACTAGATTAAATGTAGAATTAGAAAGCGTTAAACATAAAATTAGCAGCAAAGAACCATGACATGAAAGCACAAAGCGAAGATTTAACTTTCATAAGGAATATAGTCAGAATAGTAAAACATCATACTCATGCAAACCTCTTATTTATCAGATTTATTATCATGGGTTTCCTTCAGTCAGGTCCAACTCTGACAGGTATTTCCATTAAAATAAGCCTCTGCTAAAAGATACAGACAAGGACGTCCTTTGGAATATAAATCGACAACGATAGAAGAATAATTTGTGTGAATCCAAACAAACATAATAACACAATGAAGACCTTATTCTTGTATAATACTAATTATGAAAATTCAAATGTAATTCAAAACCTCTTCAGCTTTAGCTTGCCTAAGGACTCCATTCAGCACTGATAGCATGAAGAATATAATCAGAAGATAAGAAACTAGAAAGTAGAGGTTCACAGTACAGTGACTTAGGCAGTTCTCTCACGATTTTGAAAAAAGTTGTTCCTGTTAAGCAGCATTAGCCAAAGGTTCACTTTCATTCGATGCTTCAAGCCTGTAAGGTTATCAACAATAATACAGGAGTCATACTATGCAAACCCAAGTAATAACAGAAAGCAGGTAGTGATGGCATCCCATTTGCATCCATGTTAATTACTTCAAAGAACAGAATACAATCTTTTCTTCTATCATCTTTTCTGACATGTTAAGAAAAGAATATGTGTTGTAAAATAAAGGTTCCACCAATTCAGTCGAGAGTTCTTTTGCTAGTAGAATGCTTGTCTAGAAGTCTGTGCCAATAATATAACAAGAAAAAACCAGATTGAACCCTGAACTCTGAACCCTAAACCCTAAATCCTAAATCCTAACAGGCTTTTAAGATGCTTAGTTTTTGCTCACGGTGCCCTGGTTAGTTTTTAGTACCAATTTCTGTTTGAGACGTGCTTGACCATCAGAGGAAGGAACTCCAAGCAAAAGAAATGGTGGCAGACTATTCCAGCATGATAGATGCTTTGAAGACAAAGGAGACCCATTGAGAAGATCCAAATGAACTGTTCACTTCTGTTTTATTTTTGGTGTAACCAGAGTTATATTAATGATGTTAAAGCAGTGGTAGAACTGATAGGATCCCTTTAAGAATAGAAAGGGATGCACTTTCAGTAGTTTGTAAATACTTTTGACAGCACCTTCTTGGTGCTACATCTATAATACACTTACCTTTTCTCAAGAAAATTTACTGTTCGACATGTGTGTACACTATTTTAAACCATTTGACAGCTTACTGATAATCTGAAAATAAGTCCTCCGATCTCTTTTCTAAGTACCTCATGCATTGCCGAAAGTAGTATTGTCAATCTGCTTTGGCATACACTGAGGTCGTGAAAACTGTAATTTTGCACTGAAAATTATGACAAAAGCTCCCATCTACCAGGCAGTAGTATGCTCATACATATATTAGTTTCAAGGAGACCATTTTGTCTTGCAAAAAGATTGTATTGTCAAGATCTCTTTCTAGGGACATTGATCCAACCCATTAACTGTGTGAATGTGCAATTGGGAACAGAAGCACTATTCTACTAGCAAGTAAGAGAAACTTGTATTCTACCTACGCTGAAGTAGAATATGCAGTTAGTGGGTTTGGAAAGGGGAAAGCACTCATTGACAGAAGAGAGAACCCACAACTTTGTCTAGCTTAAATAAATTCCTGCTAGCTGCTAGCAGGTTACTCAATCATGTCATTAACTTCAGGAAAGAAACTCAATGCCTTCACAATAAGCTGAAAAATTCATGGAAACCTAAACAAATTTTTCTAAGATACTAAACCGGGAATCCTAGAGAATTATAATAAGTCTCATATGCACATTTACCTCTGAAGTCCTTCGCCAACTTCCATCCTTAGAAAGCTTCCTATTTTAACTGGTGAACCGACTTCCTTGGATAGATTGCTTATCAATGTCTGCAATTTTTTCATAGATGAGTCAACTAGTTAGTCATACATGTGAACATCGTAAGAGATGCCAGTGCCTGTAAGAAACAATGCAAATGAGAAACTCAACAATCAATTGAAAGGTGAGACCAAGTTATCTTCCTTTCTTCAAGATGATATGTTGAGTTACAACTTGAGCCTTGCAGAAATCTCCCAACATATATGGACACAGAAATACATCTAAATAGGGCACAATGCACGCAAAAGATTTAAACAACATATTTGACAGAAAATGAACAAAAGGATGTCTCTAACATCCAGACGAGCCAATAACTCCGTATGTGTAACACTAATTGGGCCAACAAATGTAAGTGCTGACAACTATTACAATTTTCAAAAAATGGGCTCCCAAGCCAAATTATTTAAACTGGTTCAAGTTTTTATTTCCACAGATGTGAGAGCTTTGTTGCAATAGTCGAAGGAACACTTGAGCAGTTAAGCCCTACAGCAATGAGCAGGTTGAGCGCTTCAATGAAAACTAGCTAATCAAATTATCAAATGCCTTATTTTTAAAAAGGTTAAATTATGAGGCCCTTGGGCACTCTGTATATTCATCAAAATGATGTATTAATAGTCGAGAAAATTCATTGATAAAGTATCTGGAATAAATACAGAATTGCAGGGGAGCAGAAACAAAGCAAAGTTGTAAGCAACCAAATAAGCATTGCAAAAAAGTTACAAAGAGGACCAGCAAGAACTATCCAAAACTAATCTTCAAGCTCTCAATCTCGCCAGTCACATAGAAGAAGAGCAGGTTGATCTAAGAGCAAGAGGAATAAGAGATTGAACCCTATAAATCTGGTGACATACTAAAAGCCATGGAGGAGTAGTAGAAAGTTATGCATAAATATCCTAATATATGAACAGGAAATTTCTGAACTTAGTATAACACAAATCTGAGTTAGAAACTTAAAACTCTATAGTTACATCCAAATCAGACATGTAACATGGTTCTTAGATTTGATTGGCATGCTCTTGTATTTCACTTGACTCACTGCAAGACAAGTAACAATTTCGTCAGTCCTTTCTCTGATGCCTCCAATTCATTCTTCTTCAGTTTGTCAATTTGTTGTTGTGTTCTTTTTTAGTGTAGGTGTGGTCAAGCAGTTCTGTTACAGAAAGAATGCCTGAACCTGGACAAATTCCATAAAAGGATAGATGACCTAACAAATGAATGAGCTCAAAGAGGAAACGGAGGAAAGAACCATACTCTCAGAGAAGAGGCGATCCGAATTTTATCTTTTTTTATACCCAAATCATATCTTAACTTCAAGCATTTTTTTCGTGCCTCTGCTCGACAATTATTCCTTGAGTTTTTATTAAATTTTTCTTCACTTTATGTGTACATACAGACATCAATGACCAATCTTCATTCTGCACTATTCACTAAAATGTATTTCATTTGCACTTTGCGCTTAAAGCATCTGCGGGCCTTCGCATTTTCCAGTGGCTTTCACCTTTGACAACATTGCCAAAAGATCATGAAGCTATCCGAGTAAAAAGCTGGTCCTAGAAGGTCCAACTATGTTATGTACGACACTTACAGCTTCTTACCATTTTGATAGCAGATATTGCCGCTCCAACCCACACCAGGAAGATAAATGGTGCATATTTTATAACCAGTTATGACAGTCCAAACCCGTATAAAGGCATATCAGACCATTTTATACCATTTCTAACACCCAAACCATATTACGAACAATTAAAGTGATTGCCTCGGAATCCACATGTGTTACATCTACCTTTAGTTGGTATTATCATCTTGATCCTGAATTCACTGACAAGCATCAACTGGGATCTTATTTTAAAATAAATATTCGGTATTCAAAAGAGAAAATCAGATTATGGTGAGTGCGAGACACTTTGTGAATAGGAAAAGAAACAGAAATCTAGCAAAATGACATCTCAACTAAATGATTACTTTTTTACCTTTACATTTATTGCGTCATTCACAACAAATTTCTGCTCCATCAAAGCTACTTCCTCAAAATACTTGCGCATACGACCTTCAACCATTTTTTCTATGGCAACCTGAGGCCTCCCCGAACTCTCTGCCTGTAAGGGAACATAATAGGTACTTATAATTTGAATCTAAACCTTACAAGATGATGAAACATAATGAACGCAAGCTTCATTTTTATCAACATGATATGGGTTGCCATTGACATTGAGAATGGTGGCAGCCCTTAATTAGCTCCTCTTGCATTCTTTTGGTTATTGAGTCATCAATGAGTACCAAATGGCTAACTGGCAAATTATTGAAGGAATGCAACATCAGGGTAGCTCTTTTTTCATTGCACTTGATATTTTTCTCAGCAAAGTCTTATTTGTAGTACCTTTTCTCAATTCAATTATTTGTTTCACTTAGATGATTGGTCCATCAAGAGTAAATCAAAGAAAAAAAAAGCAAAAATCAAATTTCACAGCCTAAATTTACTTCACAAATAAGATAAGCACAGAGGACTCGACGACCTTCAACTAATATGCAAAGGAAGCGCACACACACCACCACCCCCTCCCCCCCCCAAAAAAAAAAAAAACTATGTGTTTGGAAACTTTATGAGTATTTCCAAATACAAATCTCTAAAGAATCTTTTCTTACCTTGTTACTACCAAAACCCTAACATCTCAGCAGAAACATATCATTCAAACATCAACGAGGATTTGTTAGACCCTGCAGGTACTATATTCTCTCTATTGTAGCATTCCCAAAGAATCAAACTGGTTTATGCTGGTTTGCTTCTCTTTTCTTGTTTATCATCTAGATTAATTCAAGTATTTGTCTATTATTTTCTCATTTTGCTGGTTTCGATCAGCACATTCTTTTTGCATAGGTTTATTTAGGAGTATCTTATCATTGGTCACTTTCATTCCAAAAGAAAAAAATGGTTTCCACACAAATTATAAGAATGCCGTAAAATGGAAACACCCAGGAGATGTATAGAGACCAGTGGATCGACTGAACACCAAATCAAGGTGTCAGGCTCCTCGTAGTGTTAGAATATATCTCCTGCGCCCTAACAATTGTTCTAATTGCAAATTCGAATTACCAAATTCTGAGAGACATTACAATTACACAGCATGTCGTTTTCAAAACCACAGGAAAAAACCGATTTGAGCATCACAAAAGCATACTGAAACGGAATAAAAGAGAACATATCATATCCTCAATTAACACAAATAATGATCTACATGGGTTACATCTTATGTGATGTATTACAAGGTGCTACATAGTGTTTTACAGCATCAAATGCAACAAAAAACAGATGCTCCGACCACATTCCTGCCCCCCTCCCTCTCGGGAGGAAAACCTCAAAAAGGGAAGAAAGGAACCGGTATTTCTCCAGCTTCATGATGCATAACAGGTAATTCTTTTTCTAAGCACTAGCATTATAGATCAGAGTTCCTTTGCAAGTTAGCTTTTGATTTCAGAATACCTGTAACTCCATGTGAACACAGCAAAAATAAATCATCACTGTGGATTGACAAGTACCTGAGATTTGAGAATCTCGCGTTCGTTGCTTAGTGCATCAGAAGAAACATCTTCTTTCGTTAAGAACAGTGGCTTTGCCGCAACTACATGCATTGCTATTTCTGATCCAACACGCTGAAGGGCATCTTGCGGTACATTCTGATCTTCTACTTCAAGTGATAAAATCCCAGCAATACGTCCAACACCTGCTTATATTTCACAAGAATTAGATTTACTATTATTTCAAATATCAAAAACTCCAAATTCCTTCAAATATTGTTAACTTTTTTTTTCTGAAAATTCCATCACAAATTCAAATACAACAACAATAACAAAAAAAAAAAAAAAAAAAGTTTAGTTCCACAAGTGGGAAAATTCACAAATTCAAATACACAAAAAATTAAGGTGCAGAATAACATCTACTCCCTGAATGCAGCAAGGCATCTCAAATGAATTCTACCTGGTTGAGGGCTTGTATGTAGATACGTTGATATCACACCAATCGACGGACTGGACATTGCAAATCCCCTTCTTAGTTTGACATTCTCTCCCATCATTGCAGCTACTTCAGTTATTGCATTTTGTACACTTTTTTCTCCACTCAGTTTAGGATGGTCAAGGTTCATCTTCAAGTCCTGTAGGAAACAAAGAATTTAAAGGGTTCTGATCTTAAAGAAGCAGAGCTGCAGAAAGATAACAAGACTTGAATCTGCAATGTGAAAATTGGACAGCTGTAATTGATCAGGAATAGAGGCGGATCCAGGATTTGATAACTACGGGTGCCGTTGTCTTTAATAAAATATACGGCTAGTGAAGGAGAATGAATTAAGGTGTACATTTAATCAGTTTGACTTTGATCTGCTTTGAATTAATTCGGGTCGGGTTAGTTAGATCCATTTGAATTAATTTGACTCGATTTACACGATTTTTGGTGTATAAATAAATATGTGATCACCAAACCATATTAGTTTTGTTCATTTCGATGTAGTTCTCTCGATCTAAATCCGAGTGAATAATGCGGGTAACAAACATAAAATATAATTGTAAATTAGCAAAGACACCCCTTCAATCTACATGTAGCTAGATTAATGTTAAGTTTATCGATTCCATCCTTCTAAAATAAATTAAAAATAAAAAAAATATATGAATAAAGAAGAGAAAATTATTAAAATCACCTTCATACGAATTTTTGAAGGTCTATAAAAAGAAAAAGGAAGCAAATATATAATTTAAATAAGTAATAAAAATGGATAGGACAAAGAGAGAGGAAGCATCAAGAATAGGAAATAAAATAAATTAAGAAAAGGAACCGAAAGAAATGAATTAAAAGAAAGAAAAAGGACTGAGGGAAAAAATAGGGACAAGGAGCAAGTCTTGATCTCGGGTCTGAAGCTTGGAATTTTGGCATTTCAACCATGGCACCCAACAGCTATTTTATTATTGAGGTGCCACCTCTTAATAATATCACTTTTTTGTGTGAAATATCAATAAATATAAAAAAATTTATCCGAGTGTCAAGCTGTCGTACCACCCCTAATGCCCTACATAGATCCTCCCCTGATCAGGATGCTTCTACATGAAGGCATGAGTCAACAGAGAGCAAAATTCCGTATAACAGAAATCAAAAGTACTTATATACTTGTACGAATATCCATCAAAATGTTAAACAGAATACTCTAATGTCCTAAAACTAGTTTAAATGTACACCATATGAATGAACAGAAAAAGAACATGGGTTAGCCTCAGGATGAACAACAACTACCACTTACCTCCAGATGTTCAAGTCCAAGAGGAATAGCAGCAGAAGTCTGTTGTGAGCCCTCAAGCAGCAATGCCAGCTTTGCCAAAGATAAGGCCTATTCATGATGCATATATAAGAAGAACTCCATGAGACTGTGTTGCATGGTGAGGGAAAAGGAAGATTACTATCAAACTATGTTAAAGAGAAACCATTACTTAGAGAACCATTAAAAAAATAAGATCTCCAGAATCATAAATAGGAGGAATATCCTGCAAAATCTAAGCTTATTGTCTTGCAAAATTCAAGCAAAATCTGTACCCCCTTTCGTTCAACGTGAATATTATGCCTTCCATCCAAGTCTGTGTCAAACAATTAATGTCTACATTCCTAAATGGAATATCTTACAACTTACTGCATGAGACAAGTTTAAAGTAGGGTTAGACAGCTCCAATACTGACCAAGTATTGAAAAATTTCATTCCTTGCAACAAAGTCGGTTTCACAGTTAAGTTCAATAACAGCTGCCTTCTTTTCATTCTGCGCCAAGGCAAGCAACCCTTCGGCAGCAGTCCGAGATGACTTCTTTGATGCAAGAACAATCCCCCTTTTCCTAAGGTCCTTCTGAGCAGCCTCTGCATTGAAGAGATATTACCATTTCATTCTCTGTGGCAAAGAAGTTAAGTAAGGAAAAAAGCATAATGATTTGCACACTTGCCAATATCCCAATTGCTAGTAATAAGAGCAGCTTTGACTTCTTTTATGGGAGCACTTGTTCTTTCTCTCAGCCGCTTTATTAAGTTCATCTGCTCCATCGAGGAAATTTCGGCTGAATATCTCCTGATAGACATTGCATATGTTCTAGGTCCATCCGCATGTTTGTAAATATATCCTCTGGACTCAGCAACAGAATTTCCTCTATGTGTCAAAGTAGAGTAGCCACGTCCACAACATATAGAACTATTTAAACTCTTGTATATGATCTCAATAGGGCGTTTTACACCACGATAAAACACCATCTTTCAGATATTGGAATGTGATCTGAAAATTAAGGAACATGGATATACTTAACGTACGCATAATGATCTTAAAGCGTTTCAGGAAATACTTACTTAAATCCAACAAAACTAAATACACGAAACAAAGTGTTCAGTTGTTAGAAGATTCACAGCTGAGGATTCTACCATAGAGGCAAATTAAACAAAGAAACAGAGAACAAAGAGGGGGAGCGACCTAAAAGCAAACATAGGAGGAAAGAGAGAAGACTCAAGATCCATAGAAAAGACTGACGCATAGCGTTAAATAACTGGAACTACAAAAATTAGATCTTTATTGCTGCTGGAGAAATATATTCTACTAACATAACCTGAAATTAGGTTATATTTCTGTTTCCACTGAACTGCTATAGTAATTTAATCTGAGCAATGAAGTCCATCTAATAGTCACTGAAAGGCACATTCACCCTTCCATACAGCTACTCCCAGACTTTGAGAGCGGTATTATTACATTGCAATCAATGCCTACAGTGATATCACCTCCTTGAGTGGAGCATGGGTAGTGACAATGTTTGTTCACCAAGAGAGAGAAGAAAAAGTTAACAAACAACTTTTGATAAATTAGAATCTAACAAAATTAATGCTGCATGACAATGCCAGAAGAGAATAATTATAATCATGACAGTTTGCAGGCCATTGAATAGAAGTGTTCTCCTTTGTGATCCATTCATTCTGTGACACATAATTACAAGTCATGGCAGTGAACTGAAATTTTGCCATTGACCTCATAATGCCAAGTGGGAGAGTTCTAGCAAATGGAAAGGACAAAATTTCAGGATATTATCAAAGACAACAATAGAAACAGGGATGAGGCAATCCTTTAAAGAGCATATAGATCATCTCTGTCAAGCTGAACTTAATTTAACTAAATTCTAACCAGAAATATAACTTTTCAAAAGGGAAAACACAAAAGCAGGAAAACTGAAAGAGACATAGGGGCACCCGGGCACTGAAGTTTCTTTGGCGCATATTTTCAAACACATCATGTACTAAGACAACAGATTTGGCTAAACACACTCTTTTTTCTTTTTGGAAAAAAATCAACCGAGCGGGGTTCAACTCATTCTCTAATTACACTGATAGCTCCCATTCTTGCAAAACAGTGATAAAAAGACTGACAGTGAGTGCGTAAAAGATTTGGTGCTAAAGAAGGTTACCTGTTATGCTAATGAGGAGGAAAAATCTGGTCCGAACTCCGAAATCAGCAACTACTGAGGATGTCGTAGTGGCTAATTGGCTGCTACTAGTAATCCTCCTCTATGTGGGTTTTGAGGGTTTGCCTTTTTCTATTTTCTTTTTTAGTGGTTTGCTTATGGTTGCCGTTATTAAAAAATATTAATTAAATTAAATTGTGATGAGACCTTTGAACATATGAAATTGTCAGCTTATTTAAAATATTTATTAAAGTAAAAAGGTAACCTATGTAGTTATTGCAATATTTTTTTTTTTATATTTTTTTATTATATTATTCAATTATTATCGTATTACTTTGTTTAATATTTTTATGTGCTACTCTTTTTTTAATATAGTATAGAAGATATATATTTTATTACTTTTAAAAATATTAGTTTTAAATTTTATTCTATTGTGTCAATTTTCAATTGTGTAAATTTATCAATATTATTTACTTACTTTACCTTATTTTTTAAAATTAATTCAAAATATATCCACATTAAACCACTTGCCATTGGTCAAGACAATGCTCCAAGAGTTAGGAATTAGGAAGCTATTTGAAGAAGAAAAATTTCCTACATTTTAATGCAAAAAAATCAAAAATTAACTGATACATATGCAATAACTTATTTTTGTTCCTACATTTTGGATATCTTTTTAATTGACTTTTAATTCAATAAAATTAAAAATTAATTATATCTCCTAAGATTTTCTCTGTACGCTAATAGAAAAAATTTATATTGCTTATTTGATGAAATCTTATTGCTTTCAATTGGAACTTAAGTTATAAATATTGTTATAAAAATATATGTATACTTATTTTTTCTTAATATTAATTTTAAAAATATATTATATTACTTATCATGTCCTTTTTTAATTTATTAATTTTGCTAAGTATTTTGCTCTATGCAATCTTTTATTTATTAATTTTGCTAATATTTTATTTATTTTTTGCTTTCTAAAATTATAATTTTCCTAGTGATGTCACTTGTCATCCTATCCTTGAATGTTGCTAAGTATTTTATTTATTTATTTTACTTTTTAAATTAAAAAATTTCTGGTGATGTCATCCTCTCCTTGTTTTACCTCTCCTTTTATTAAATATAGATAGATTTTCCTAGGAAAATAGCCACAAATGCCCCTGAACTATTGAAGATAGACCAAAATACTCTTCATTTAACGTTTAGTCCAACATTACCCCTAAACTATTAGAAATAGGATACAAATACCCCTACCGTTAGCAAACTTCCCATGTATTGCCCCTATCCCGTTAATAGATCTCCAGTTCTCATATATCGCCATTTAAAATGTTTTTATTTGCAGTGATGGACTCCATTTTGGGGGAAAAAGCTACCTCACTTATTCCTTATATATTGTGTACCAAACAGTGATTCAAAGTAGAACTGCACCACATTCACATGTCTTAAAGTCACTTTTCTATTTTCATTATTTTTTACTTTGTTTCGGACAATATTATATTTCTTTTCAAACATTGTAGTTAGTTAAACCTAGAAGTTTATGTACTTTTGACTCCACATCTTGGGTTATTTGCGTTTGATGTTTGTTTTAGACTTATTCTATTTACATCAGAGATTGTCTTTTCGTATTGTTATTATTCTATTGTCAATCTTTTATAGTATTTCCTCTTGATTCTATGTTTTGCATTGTCTTGCCTAGCAAGAATTGTTAAGTGTCATTGCTACCCTGATTGGTGAAATTCGGGTCATGACAAGTTGTTTTCTCTTTCATTGGAAAGATTAACCTTCTTTGTTCTTGAGCTTTCTCTCTATAAAATCATAATATATGTGTGACTTTTGTTACTCCTAATAAAGCGGGATAAAAATTCATGAAAAAATCTGAGTCAAATTATAATATAGATAAAATAAATAAAGTAATTTCTTTTCATCTATATGTCAAATTTTTGTAGGATAGTGTTATTCAGTATCTGTATGTAAGGTAATAAGTACTTATGAAAAAGTTAATTTGCATGCAAATTAGCTCGAACATATGTATTAAATATGTGAATCGATGTGTTTGTCACTTTTGCGATTTTCATCTGTGTTAGTCGAAAATGACCTTTCGTGTTTGAACTTATTTGCATGCAACTCAATAGTTTTATGCATACATGCTACCTTTTATCAATATAAATATTGAATAACTCTGTCCTTCGAAAGGTAGACGAATAAATAGATAAAAACCACCTTTATGATTCTATTCAGATTTAAGTTTGAATTTTTAATGTATTTTCCCACACTTTATTAGGAGTAACAATTAGGTCATAAATATTTGCTATGATTTTATAGGAAGAATAAAGCTAAAAAAAACATATGTCATTCATTTGGAGAAAATATAAGATGTAAGAAATAAGTGACTGAGGTAATTTTATTTTTTTTCGAGGTGGAATCCATCTCAGCAAAGAAATAAGTTTTAAAAGGGATATATGAGACATGGAGCCCTTAACAGGATAGGGGCATAATTGGGTTAGTTTGCTAATGGCAAGGGTACTTTATCCTATTTCTATTAGTTAAGGTATATTTTTGGATCAAATCGAACAAAATATATTTTTGTTCTATTTTTAATTGGTCAAGGGCATTTTTGCCTTTTGGTTGTTTCTTTACCAAACGAACATGCATTGATTATCTAAATTAATTTTTTTTTATTTAATACCTCAACTTAAATCAATTGGTTACATATTATTTCGGTATCAACTATTAAGTAATTTTCTCCCTGTCACATATTACTTTGATATCAACTATCGAGTAACTTTCTTAACCGAGAATTTGGTTCGATGGCACTGTAATTTATGTTTGCAATTTTGACTTTTCTTCCATGTAGTTATGCCTAGAATTCTTAAAAACTAATTGATGGTTTTTCTCTACGATGCAATTTTACTAGCGAATTTTAAGTTTGTTTGCGATATTAGAATGTAATTTCTGTACATACTGTATGGGGTTGGTTGATAACATATGGTCGAATGCCAAGGTGACGCGTGGAAGACAAGCAAAAGATGATTCAACAAATAACTGGCACGATGTGCAAAGTGTGTAACCAGTACATGATGAATCCCGAAGGAAGCATAACCGATAATAGAGATTCAAATGTTTGACATCGGGTAGCATTTAATGAGCAGGTGTTACAAAGATATTCTACATTCAAAGCCAGACGTTATGCACCTATTTATAACGTTTTTATTCTCATTCAAGAGGAGCTTGATTTTAGGATCTTGTCTCCTAAGTAGGGGTATAAATAGCAGGATTAACGACCATCGTAGAAATATATGAAAGATTTTGCACACAAAAGCTATAATCTATTATCTTGTTGAGCTCGATGTAAACAGTTTCACAATTGCTTTTAATTTTGCTCTAGGAAAGACTAAGTTCTGAGTTAGGTTTGTCATCTCTCTCAGTTTTGGTCGTTATTCTTATTTTTGTTCCTACTTATTGTTTTATCAAATCGATTCGCTTGTCTATAAACCACGCTATAAATATAATTGTATCATTTTACGGGTAAACAGTTTGGCGCCCATAGTGGGGCATAGACTGTTGCGTAATTACTTGGGTTCATTATTTTGTTACTATCAAAGTTTTGACTCTTTCCTTATTTAAAATCAGATATGGCAGCTAATGATATTAACAACACTTACAACGTTGGAGCACATGATGAACGGGAGGCATCCCGGTGTGATGACTCAATCAGCGAGACCCGCAACGAAAGGGATGAAAATACCCCGGTTCATGAAGGTTAGTACCATTGGCATGTGCCGGGCCCAACTCCTAATGATGCAAAGTATGAGCATGTTGCTCAAACAGTCAAACTCATGAGAGAACAACAAAGAGCAATCATGGATCACCTCTTAAGGAAAGATTGGGTAATGACAGAATTAAAACAAACTTTATCGGGTGCTTCCAACAACGCCAATGGAAGAGCTTCGGCTCCTCCCAGCGTTCTGCAAATTAGACAACTTAAAGAACCGATAACAACACTTCAACAGATGAATTCAGTTTTGATGAAGCCGGAGGGAGGGGAGGAGGGGGCATTGAAACGGATATGGGAATAACAACTTGAATGATCCTTTCAAAACAAAGCTCATGAGATCCATGATGAGAGAATGGACCAGAACGCAAAAGAGTTCCATGCACAAATTTCAGGCCGCCGCCGGTGTTAAAAGTTCCAGATTCAAATAAGTATACATATTTTTTGTTTAAACCACGTGCGACACTAGAGTTGATCCCGAAGAGGTTCAAAATGCCAGATATTCCAAAGTATGATGGCATGCTGGATTCACAGGAGCACATTACGACCTACACCATGACAGTAAAAGGAAACGATTTGGCTCAGCATAAGATCGAGACAATTTTGTTGAGAAGTTTTGCAAAACCCTCACAAAGGGGCCCCTGACATGGTATTCCCTCTTACCTGAACATTCAATCGATCCTTTTGAAATGCTTGCAAATTCATTAATTAAAGTCCATACTGGTTCAAGAAACGTCTAGGCCAGAAAGGAAGATATATTTACTATTTTGCAAGGAGAATCCGAGTTGCTGTGGGAATTTGTAATCCGAGTCCAAAAGGAAAGAATGTTGCTACCAACGGTTTTGGATAAGTGGGCAACGGAGGCATTCACGAAAGGTCTAAATCCACTAAGTGATGATGCCTCCCAAAAATGAAGGAGAGCTTTCTCGAGTTCCAAGCAACCACATGGGCAGATGTCCCTAATCACTACGAGTCGAAGATAAGGATAGAGGATGATCAACTTGGTTCTTCAGTGTCATCCAAGGGACAGAGTCACGATAAAATCAGGATAAGTTTAAAAATGACTTTGACGCAGATTAGAGGTCTTCTATGTGCCGTTTTCTACCATAGAGAGGACTGATGGGCGTAGTGGTAAAGGATTCCAATCATCGGATAGGTTCGTTTTCGACAGAAGGACGGATCTTGGCCGGAATAACAGATTGTTACAAGAGAAAGAGGTGCCCCAAGATCCCCATATCCTAGGTTGTCAAATTACAACTTTAACATCATCTTGGTAGAATTGGTGTCAGCGATGAGGAAAAAGAAGCATGACTTTCAAAACTAATCCGATTGAATCTTAGCCAAAGGGATCCTAACTTGTGGTGTGAACTCCATGGGAATCATGGCCACCGAATTGGGGATTGCTGACATCTTCGTGAGGAGTGGTGATATTGTTAAAGAATGACCATATTATAGAGATTTTAAGTGATCGTGCCAAAAACAATTATGCTTGAAGTCGGGACAATGCAAAGCCATCAAAGACAGCAGTAGGGTCACCTTGGATGACTATCAACATGATCTTCGGAGGAAACAAGGTCAATGGGATAACGTTTTCCACAACAAAGTAAATGAAGATATTAATGACTCGCGGAAAGAGGGTTCGAAAAGTCTCAGGAGATGACATCACCTTCACGGAGGGGGACCCTGACGGACTTCTTCTGCCACACAATGATACTTTGTTAATCTCTCTCAATGTTTTAGATTTTAAAATTAAGCGTATTTTGGTTGATCCAGGAAGTTCATCCAACATCATATAATAGAGAGTTCTAGAGCAGGTGAAATTAACCGAGAACATCATTCCGTCGACAAAGCTTCTAGTTGGCTTCAATCTAACAAGTGTGATGACCCGAGGAGAAATTTTGCTGCCCAAGAACGCTGAAAGAGTAACAAAGACCACTTTGTTCGAAGTGGTATATGGAGACATGGGTTATAATATAATCCTCAAAAAGACCATGGATACACGAGATGAAGGTTGTGACCTCGACCTATCACCAATTGTTGAAAATTCTGGCACTAGAAGGGATCAAGTAGACAAGAGGAGACCAACCGGAGGCAAGGGAAATGAATGGTGTAACCATTTCCAGCAAAAAAACCAGCAAATAGCAATTACAGGAACCATTGCCTTCTCCCATCCAAATCGAAGACGCCAAAAATTGGGAGTCATCGGAATTATATCAGGTTCCGTGGTCTTTTCAGGTATAAGAGGAGATGGATGTGACCAAATAGATCATAGAAGAGCTCAAACAAGTGGCTTTTTTCGAGGAATTTCTAGAAAGAAAATTTCATTTGGGAACAAGGTCAAGTCCTGAACTCAAGTTAGAACATATAAATTTTCTTAAAGCTAACATTGACTACTTTGCGTGGTCGCACTCGGATATGACAAACATACTATTGGATAAAATGGACCACAAACTAAGTCTGGATCCAAACTTCCCACCGGTAAGTAAAAAAATACCCAATAGTAGAGGTTAGATACAGGTTTCTTAAAGAAGAGGTGTAACAATCCGACCGGTCATTTTGAGTATTTTAGTCTCGTTCACCTCTATTTACTGCTTCCTCTATGTTACATTGTGGTTATATGACTTTCCGGGGTGTTTGGCCTCGGGTTCGGGTGAGTTTTGGAGTGAAATGGGATACTTATTCCCAAGGTTGGATGTTTAAGTTGAACAAGTTGACTGTAGTTTGACTTTTTTATATACGACTCTGGAATGGAGTTTTGACTGTTCAAATAGCTCCGGTCTGGTGATTTTGGACTTAGGATCATGTCTGGATATTGATTTGGAGGCCCATAGGTCTTTTCGGCTTGAATTGGTGAAAGTTAGAAGTTAAAGGTTTGGATGGTTGAGAAGTTTGACCGAGATTTGAATTTATTGATATCGGGGTTGGATTCCGATTCCAGAAGTTGGAATCAGTCTGGGGTGCAAAATTGCAGGTTAATCGGAGTTATTTTGGTACGAACCAACATTAGTTTTGGAAGTCAGATGTTCATAGTTTCAATAGGCTTGAATTAGGTTGTGATTCGTAGAATCGATGTTATTTGATGTGATTTTTGGCCTCGAGCAGATCTATTATTTGTTTTGGAACTTGTTGGTATATTTGATGTGATTTTTGGCCTCGAGAAATGAGACTATGAGGCGGTACCTCGGTAGTGATTTTTGTTGATACCCTTCATTTTCAACACTTGTGTTTTGTTTGCATATTTTTCCTTTGCATTCTTACTATGTGTTTTCTTCAGTGATGTCTTAATTGCCTTAGTTAAGTGTAGCTATTCTTGTCATATTTGTTGACCTAAGTCACTGCATAGTTTTGAAGATTGACAAATGTCTGACCAGTTGAACCAGGTCCATCAGAGCACACATACTTGACCTGACGTGTTGGCACATGAACCGTATATGCATAGGAGATGAATGCGATTGTGAAGTAACAATGAACAAAGAGAGTGTCTCCTAATGCGAAAAGGTTGCAAATTGATAAGAAAATAGAAGTTGAATTCAGCAAGGACAGTAACGAAGGAAGGAAATTGAGTTTAATACGAACTCTTTCTCTCAGGAAGAGTTGTACCAGAACTGAATGACAAACTCAAAAACTGGCTCTATAAATAATTGAAGTATTCTTGCTTGAATTACCAACGCACAAGTGCTGAAGTGAATCAAGATCTGAAAGCAAAATTCCCAGAGATTTTGCAAGTAGAATTACTGTGTGATACAAAGGCTACAGACCAGCTAGAAGAACTATTTCCATCTGTTTGTCATTGAGTCTAATTGGTTGTAGTAGGCGATTTAATATTGTATCTTTTCAGCTTTCATAGAAGCAATTGTAATAGGTACACATTGTTCAAGCTAGAGTTAACTTGAAGCTTGTAGAAATTAGCTAGAGGCTAGTTACTACGAAGGGATTAGAGTTAGCCCTAGGATTACAAAAGAGTTTATTTTGGAAGTCCGTTTGGGTCAGAGTTTTAGTGAAGAGTTTGAGCAAATCCTACTGAGGAGTAGGTCGTGGTTTTCCACCTTTGAGCCAGGTGTTTTCCACGTAAAAATCTCTGTGTTTTTACTTTACTGCTTTTATTATTCCGCAATAGTAGAAGGTTGAACACCAAGAAGAACCAGGTTTTTCTAGAGAGACAACACTCGAAAAATTGGATACCACACAAATTAACCTATCTTCTTATGTGGTATTGACGTCTAAAACATCAATTGGTATTAGAGCGGGTTATCCTTGAAGAGGCTAACACCTTAGGAAAAGATCAAGATGAGTGCACCACCTAGGAACTGGGAAGGACAATCAACTATTAGGCCTCCACTCTTCAATGGCCAGTACTACTCCTGGTGGAAGAATATGATGAAGGATCACTTAATTGGAGAAGACTATGAACTATGGGACATAGTCACTGACGGTCTTTTAGCCACCATGAAGAATACTGCAGAAGGAGTAGATGTGCCAAAGACTAGAGCTGACTGCACTGCTGAGGATTTGAGAAAGTGGGAGAAAAATTCTAAGGCTAAGAAGTGGCTTATGTGTGGACTCTGTCCAGACGAGTATAGCAGAATTCAAAGTTGTACCACTACCAAAGAAATTTGGGACACTTTGCAAGTGGCTCATGAAGGAACACCTTAAGTGAAGAGGTCAAGAGGAACTCTAATATATTCTCAATATGAGAATTTCACCATGAAGGAAGGAGAGACCATCCAAGAGATGTATACAAGGTTCACTACACTGACCAATGAACTCAAGTCTCTTGGAAGGGTCATTCTTGAAGAAGACAAGGTTGAGAAAATTCTGACAAGGGTCTTGCCAGTCTCTTGGGAAAGCAAAATTACAGCCATTCAGGAATCTAAGAACATTGCAACTCTTAAGCTGGATGAGCTGATTGGAAATCTCACTGCCTATGAACTTAGAAGGCAGACTATGAAGATGGATGGTCCCAAGAAGGAAAGGAGTTTGGCATTCAGAATCACTGAAGAAGCTGATCTGGAGGAGGATGAAATGACCATGATCACAAAGGACTTCAAGAAGTACCTAATGAGAGCAAAGGTTCCTTCAAGAAGTGGAAGCTACAACAAACCAAGGGTTCCTGAAAAACAAACAAATTAGGGGTGTTACAAGTGTGGCAAGACTGATCACCACATCAAAAACTGCCTACAATGGGAAATTGAATGGAAGAAAGAAAAAGCTGAACGAAGGAATAGGAAGAAGGAATAGGTTCAACCCAAGAAAAATATAACATCAACAAAGGCAATGGTTGCGGCTTGGGGTGAAAGTTCAGATGAGGAGTCAGATGATGAAGATGGAGATGAACAAGCACTTATGGCAATTGGAGAATCCGATGAGAAATCTGAGGTAAGTATAATTCATCTCAAAGACAAGATTAATTTGTTGTCTAAAGAAAGGCTATCTGATTTACTCCTGGATTTCATTTATGAACCTGAGGATCTAAACAATGAAAAGAAACAATTGTCTAAGGAGTGTGTGATTTTGAAAGCTAAGTGCAAAAATCTGGAACTTAGGGCTAGAGAAGTGATAGTAAAAATGCTGAGTTAAAGAACCAGGTTCATGAACTTGACACCACTGTCCTAGAGCTAAGATCTGAAAATCTAAAACTGAAATTAGGAACAGGTAAAAACAAAGCTGATCACACACAACTCACATTAGAAGAAAACCTAGGAAAAATGAAAGACGAGTTGTACAAAAGAGATGAGCAGATAAGAGTCCTTAAGGAGGATCTAAGCAAGGTCAAGCATGAACTAGATAAAACTAGCAAATGGAACAAGTCCTCTAATGCTTTGACATGGCTACAGGAACATCATAGTAGCAATAGAAGAGGACTTGACTTTGGGAATCCGCTACCTAAGTGGGATCCTAAAAGCAAGTACCTCACTCTTCCTGAGAACAAGATTTGTACTCACTGTGGTAAGACTGGTCACTTTANAAAATATCTCACTCTTCGTGAGAGCAAGATTTGTACTCATTGTGGTAAGACTGGTCACGTTAAAAGTGAATGTAATGCAAAAAAAAAGGCCAGTCAAAAGAACAAAACTTTTGTTCGAGGGAAGAATTGGCTACCAAGTTGGGCTAAAAAGAATTTAATTCATCCTTTTGCTTATATAAAGGGACCCAAACTAGTTTGGGTTCCTAAGACTAACCCCTGATTTTCTTTTGTAGATTCAAGTGAAAGGTAGTAGCCAAATATGGTACATGGATAGTGGCTGCTCAAAACACATGACTGGCAACAACGACTAGTTCCTTTCACTTGAGGACCTCAAAGGAGGAAATGCCTCATTTTGAAATGGAAAGAAATGCGAAATCACTAGGGTTGGTAATGAACAAGATGATGAAGAAATTGGGCTGGCCAGAAACTCAGTTCAAACTAAAGCAACACTGGAGGAAGGAACAGGTGATGGAACAGGTTCATCCATCCCGGGAAACATGACAGGGTGAATAGAACAAAATAATTCCCAAACTTTGTTGGAACCTGTACCTGAACCTGTTCCACAACAACAAAGCAATGAAATAACATCAAGGAGTAATTAGTTGGTTGTGAAACCATGCAAATATCTTTACAAAAGCACTGAGTAGAGAGCATTTTGAAAGGAACATGTTACTATTTAGGGATGATTAAGATCACTTAATTGAACCAGTTCAGAATGTAAATACATTAAAAAAATGAAAACAAAGAAAAATTTGGCTAGAAAAGTCTGAAACGAGTGTAAATAATCAGATTAACAATTGCTCAGTCTCATACTGTAAAAAGTATACTCTTATGCCATGTTTTGATATGACTCACTGATCACGAATGAAATTTTTCTATCTTTGCAAATTGAGGCTTGAACAAGAGGATTATGAAATGATGAACCTGGTTCATCGTGCTGGTTCATCTGAAAGGCGAGGTATGTGTTCTACACTCTACACACTTTGAAATACTAATAATTAAATCATGAGCAGAACTCTGCCCAAACTCAAAATCTTTTCAAAGCATATCCATTTGACTTTGAACCAGTTCTGTTTCAACAAGAATCCTCACCAAATTAAAATACCTAGATTCTAGGGAAGCCTTAACCGTCAATTAAAAACTAAAAGTTCCTTCAAGACATGTCCTCCCTTACAAAACCATTCCCAAATTTTCGATGACTCAGGTAACATCTGTCCCAAGTCCTTCTTCTGAGTTCATCTCTGATGTTGCTGAAAAACTTAGAAAATAGGTTCATACTGGTTGGGTCTGTAATATATGTGGAGTTGCCGGAAACAATAAGAATAGGTGGTAAAAAATTTTAAAAAAGAAAATGAGAGTGAGGGAGTACAGAGTAATGAGAAAGGGAAAAGGGAAAGAAGTGGCCGATTCTTCAGCCACCTCTGAATCTGTTAGAATGGCTATTTGTGGAGCTGGTCCAGAAAAGGAGGAAGAAAGTAGCAAGAACACAGGGAGAAGTGAATCAATAGAAACCGCTGAAGGGTTAGTAAATTTAGAAAAGCCGCTCCTTCTGAGACTTCTAATATTTCTCTTCCAAGAGGAAGAACTACAAGGAGCAAGGTAAAGCAAAGTGAGGACGAGTTGAAGAGAGCTTTAGAGGAGAGTAAGAAGAAAAGAGTGGAAAAAAGGAAAGAAAAAGTTGTTGAGCCTATTGAGGCTGTTGAAGTGGATGAGATGGACCTGGTCCATCAAAGTGAAAAAGTGGCAGAGGTAGAGGTTCATACCCCTAAGCTCAAGAAAGCCAAGACTTCCTCAAAGAAGTCTTCATCTGTTTCTAAGTCCGCTGAACCATCCATCTTGGCTAAATGAACTAGGTCTGGAGTTCTTCCAAGCCTTAATTTCCTAGCCTGCCTAGAACTTTCAGTGACCCAGATTCATAATTTTTTATTTGTTGCTCATGTTTTAATTGTTTTTGTTTTATTTTGTGGATTGTGGCAGAATCGTATTCGCTCTATCAATGAAATTTGATGCTTTGCTTTGATTCAGTATCTCTATTTTTTGATAGTTTGAATTCTTAGTTGATTATTGATGATTAATCCATGACTTCATATGCAGCTGCCAAAATGTCCATGAGTAATTGTTAACAACTCTGGTAAGTTTATCATTTTGCAAACTTCTCGATGATGCCAAAAGGGGGAAGACATGTGCTTTTATATTTCAAGTGATATTTATAACCTAATAATGAACCTGGTTTCTCTATGATAAATGCTTATAAAACATACAAAGTGTTTGAAGGAAGGAAGTTGAGTTTAATACGAACTCTTTCTCCCAGGAAGAGTTCTACCAGAACTGAACGACAAACTCCACAACTGACTCTATAAATAATTGAAGTATTCTTTGTTGAATTACCAATGCACAAGTGCAGAAGTGAATCAAGATCTGAAAGCAAAATTCCCATAGATTTTGCAAGAAGAATTACTGTGCGATACAAAGATTACAGACCAGCTAGAAGAACCAGTTCCATCTGTTTGTCATTGAGTCTAGTTGGTTGTAGTAGGCGATTTAATATTGTATCTTTTCAGCTTTCATAGAAGTAATTGTAATAGGTACACATTGTTCAAGTTAGAGTTAACTTGAAGCTTGTAGAAATTAGCTAGAGGCTAGTTACTACGAAGGGATTAGAGTTAGTCCTAGGATTACAAAAGATTTTATTTTGTAAGTCCGTTTGGCTCAGAGTTTTAGTGAAGAGTTTGAGCAAATCTTACTGAGGAGTTTGGTTTTTCACCTTTTGAGCCAGGTGTTTTCCACGTAAAAATCTCTGTGTTTTTACTTTACTCCTTTTATTATTCCGCAATAGTAAAAGTTGGAACACCAAGAAGAACCAGGTTCTTCTAGAGGGACAACACTCGAAAAATTGGATACCACACAAATTAACCTATCTTCTTGTGTGGTATTGACGTCTAAAACATCAATATTTATTCATTGTATCACTTCTTTTTCATTATCATACTCTCGTATGCCTGTTCATTTTTCTTATGTATTCCAGTAGGGTCTTGTCTTGACTTCGTCACTACACTATCGAGGTTAGACTTGATACTTACTGCGTACCATTGTGGTATACTCATGCTACGCTTCTGTACATATTTTTGTGCAGATCCAGGTACCTCTAAACAGCCTAGAGCTCGGATAGCATATTCCAGGTTTAGTAGAGTCTCGCGGATCGGTACTGTTACATCTCGCGTTTTCGTACGTTAAGGTTTCGTCCTTAGTTAATTGACGAAAATTTGGGGATGAGATTATCTTGAGGTTAGTATATTTATGCTATTTGTACCAAGAAATAAGTAAGTGCCATGGAAGAAAGGGTACGCAAATTAAAGAAAATGAGTTTCATTAAAGGTTGTCGAATTTGGATAAAATACGGTCCGAGCTATAATACCCAACACTTATGGACTAGTACCATGCAAGGTACCATATGACCACGGTAGTATGATGTATAATGTATATTAAAAATAAGTAGAACTTTAGGTAATTTGAGATAACTTTTAATTATGCGGATAATTGATTAATTACCGAATAGCGCGGCATTACCTAATTACCTAATAAGTGGATAAAGATTAAATATCCCACCCCTAACCCCACGTGGCAGCTAGCCATGTTACAAGAAATGACTAAGTCATTCCTTGCTAAGGTGTCATGAAGACACAACATATTTCATTTCCAAGACTTTGACTAATCAAAGTCTTTCACTTAAAGACTAAACAAACCATGCTAATTTCATTTGAAATATTCCAAAAACTAAGAACAGAAACGTTAGGACCTCACATTACT
>ML437104.1:2817-17548 GCA_005239525.1 Nicotiana knightiana
AAAAATCTTATATTCTAAGAATGTGAATATTTTTGTTGTTTTTAATTTTCTTAAATAGAACCTATTAAGAGTAAGATAAAAATTTAAAATATTAAGATTAGATATAACATTAATATTTATAGCAAAAAATAGTATAGAATTTGGGTGTGGTCAAAAAATAGTTGTTCACAAGAATGACCATATGAGCCTTATGAATTCTGATTAGTTTGGCTAATCTTTCACTTTCACCCTTGGAAATCATGCCCCTAATATTCCAATTAATGATGTTAATCATTAGAAAATATTGGGGGTTTGTAAATTGCCTTGATTTTGATAGTTACTGGAGGTTTTGGGATGACCTCCTTCACCTTTGTGATTCCTTGTTTTGTTACCTCTTAGTGAGAGGCCATGTTTTTGTATTATCTCCTCTGTATCTTTGTCCACAAGATCATCAGATTGCTTTGGAGAAGGTGCAAAAGCTTCAACTAAACTGTCTGCAACCTTTTCATCTTCATCCTCACGTCTTCCTATAGAGCTGTCAACTACTTCTTCATCTGTGGAGGTCTCGTGAGATTGCTCAATGTTGATGTCCTCTCCTGATTCATAGATTGAGTTGTTGTCATTATCTGGTCCATGTTTGTTGTTCAACTCCCCAGGAATATGTTCAAGTGTTCGCAGGTCAATTGTGATTTTGCCTCCTTTATTTTGAATGCAAGTTTATCGCCGTAACTGGAGACAAAATCTGATTGTTTGAGCTAGCACTACTACTTTCGTGATCTTTGTTTTTTTCTTCCTGTTGAGCCTCGATCTCTTTGCCTTTTCCTGTAGAAGTTTCTTTTACTCTGTTCTCCGTGTTGATTTTTCCTTCCTTTTGCACAACTTCTATGATTTTCTCTTCAATTTGCCTTGGTTTTTGTTTGATCCAAAGTCTGTTTTTATCTTTCAGACATTGGGTAGTTAAATTTTTTGTTTTCTTTTTCTTGTTTATGTTGTTATTCTTAGTTGGATGAGTTCCTTTTTTTCTGGATAGTAGGAATTTCGTCATCCTTTCCTACAAGTGTGTCTTCGGCAGGTTCTTTTGCTTGGTCATTTCTATTTTGAGGAATTGCTTGATCTTGTATAGAACGTGGTTGTTTCTTGTCTGCTTGCTTGGCTTCATTGATGTTGGCATTTGAGCTCTCTGCCTGGAAGTCCTTCTTTTTATTGTTCCTCTTGTTTCTACCTTGTGTGAATCCATCATCTTTTTGGTTCTCATTATGTGTCTGTAGCCCCACAGTATTGGCCTTAATTCCTACATCTCCAGAGTTGTGATTCCTCTCTTGGTCTTCATTTTTGTCGACCTTTTCATTATCCCTGATAGCTCTAGCTTGTTCCCTCTTTCTTTCTTCAACCTTGCACCTTTCGAAATCATGGCCTTGCAATTTACATGTTTTATAGAAGGCTGGAACTCCCTCGTATTCTAATTTTTGATCTCTTCCCTTCAGAGCTGATGTATCTCCTTCAATACCTACAAAGACAGAATATGGGAGAGGTTTCATCAAATCCACTTCAACCCTAACTTTAACCATGTGTGGTCTGGTTCTCGCAATGGTGGCTATGTCCTCCTTCATTGGAGTGCCAATTTGTTCCAGTACTTGTCTTAAATAGTCCCATTTAAACATATGGAAAGGTAATTCTGATAATAGGACCCAAATAGGGGCTAAGGACGTTTCTTCATTTGGGTCGAAGTCGGGGGACCATTTAAACATTCGAATTAGAGCTCCAGTAATTCCCATGAATCGTTGGAAATAGGCAGTATTGAAGTATGATCCATTGTTAAACTCAATGAAAACATGTCTATAATCATAAGCCCCAATTCTTACCTTTCCTTTTAGAGGAATTTGCTCTATGAATTTTTCCCTAATAGTTTCAATTTTGGGTCTACCCAATGTGAATTTTCCGACCAGTAGTCGGAAGCTTTAAAGATAACTACCGCTTTGCCTTTGTGGATTGTTTGCCTTGCAACCACGGTGTTCGTGGTGGTTGTATTGCAAGAGCTGGAAGTTCCAATAACAGCGATAGAGTATGAAATTGTTGGGTCAGGCGGTGTGCCCACTGGTGGCCTTATATCTGTAGGAGGGGCTTTTGGCTGAGTGATACACTCCGGTTGGCCGGCTGGAGATGGTTCCATAGGGTTCGCGTGAAGTCACGCCTTTGTTGTTGAAGTTACCATTAGAGAGAGAGTTTTTTACTAGTTTTTTTTCTTTTGTGTTTAAAAGGAAGACAAATAAAGAAACAAAATAAATCAAGCAATGCACATAATTGCTAGAGATCTAACAATTGGTTATACTCCTAGCTCTTGCTACTTATTATGTGAAAAAATATGATTATGAAACCAAATACTTTAATCCCCCCCAATTTTTTTTTAAGACAATAGGTGTTGAAGAGGAGAATCCCCATGGTAATTTCTAATGAAATTACATAGACGAAGAGGCAGTCATTTGTGAATAAAGAAGTGAGAAGCAAGGGAGTTTGAGACGAAATAGCTAGGGTTCATATATCTCTATGTTCGAATAGTGTTGTTGTCGTCGCTTCTTTTGACCCTTTGATTCTACACGTGGAAGTATCCTAAGCGTTGAGAGAAGCTCAATTTCAACTTTTGATTTCAAGTTTGCACAGCCAGGATAAAAGAATATCCAAGAAGGTTCATTCACGTGTGAGGCACATGCACATATAAAGTAAAGAATATTAGTTTTTCTATTATAGGAGTAGCAATAGGGAATGTACAACTGCACAACTGATTTTATATTATTCTTTTCTTATAGAATAGATACTTGTATAAAATATTTATACGCACAAATGAACAAACATAGAGAAGATTTCCACACTTTTGCTTCACATTCGTTCTTGGTATCAGAGTTGTAGCTCGATCTATTCAATTTCTCTGAATCTTTTTTCTTCTTCAATCAATCATTGAATCATGATTGAAACAGAAGCTTCCGCTGATGTTACTCCCTCTGGTTCACTACTAAAAAAATAAGATTTTAGCGATGGATAAATTTTGTAGCTAAACAGAAAATTCGTTGCTAATCTCATTTAGTGATGGATTAGCAACAGATTATCAAGAAATTCTGCTAGCTACGAGTAATTTAGCGACTGATTAGCAATGACATTCATAGCTACTTCCAGTTTTTTTGTAGTGGTTCATCCAATCATGGAGTAAATTATGATGCAAATCATACTTATTTCCTCCATTCTACAGATGCACCTGGAATGACCATTGTCAATTCACCTTTTGACTGCAGAGGTTCGCTCGCATAGAGAAAGTCGGTGCTTATAACATTCTCAGCCAAGAACAAACTGGGCTTCATAGGAGTTGTGTTGTGTGGGACCCAATTCAAATAAAAGAAACAAAAGAAAGAAAAATGAAAATAGTGATTAGAGAAAAAGAAAGTTAGGCGCCTACTATCTTAGAATTGTAAATTGCATTTGAAATTTGCAAGAGATTTGCGGGACCCATAAAAAAGGAAATAAAGAAAAAGATGAAAAAAGTTGCAGAAAGCAAATTGGGGGTTGAAAAATTTGCCAAGTTGGACGGCTGAACTTTGAAATTGTTGAACCAATCTGATTGGTTGGGTTGGTGGCAATTTCGCCTATAGGAGGAGTTTTTTGTTCCTATTGAGAACACACCAAAATTAAGAGAGAAGCAATAGAAGTGAGCGAGAGAGTAATTTACGAATTGTAGTCTGTGAGATAAATAGTGAGTGTGAGTAATATTTTAGTGGAGTGTTTAAAATAAAGAGTGTTATTTCTTTTGAAGTTGTAGTAGTTTCTTGACACTACTAAGTTGTAATATTATAGTGGTAATATTGCTCCGCTTGATTATTTTATTTTACCTCGTTAAAAGAGTTAGTGTCGTTATTACACTCTTGTGTTATTGTAATTATCGTGGATATTTTTCCTGGCGGGATATTATTTTTTCCAAAACCGTGGTATCAGAGCCATGGCGAATAATGGTCCGCTATCTTTTCAGTACCTCTGTCTCACAAAAGAAAATTATGTCAAATAGTGTCTATTTATGAATGCTATTCTTGGCTCTCAGGATGTATGTGAAATCATAAACAAAGGATATGCAAAATTCGATAATGAGGAAACTCTGTCTCAAAATGAAAAAGAGGTCTTGGAAAAAATGAGGAAGAAGGATCAACAAGCCCTCACGCTCATCCATTATTGTCTGGATGATGTCATGTTTGAGAAGGTGACAAATGCTACGACCTCAAAGGAAGTTTGGGAGATTTTACAAAATTCTATCCTAGGAGTTGACAAGGTAAGGAAGGTAAAACTTCAAACTCTAAGGGATGATTTTGAATTTTTAAAATTGAAAGAATCTGAATGCATTTCAGATTATAGCTCAAAAGTGAAGGCTGTTATAAATCAATTAATAAGATATGGGGAGGACATAAAAGATGTCTGTGTGGTAGAAAAGAGCATTCGCGCTTTAACACCTAAATTTGATTTTGTGGTGTGTGCTATTGAGAAGTATAAAGATGTAGACTCTATGATGGTAGAGCAATTGGAGAGCTCTTTACAAGCCTACGAAGAAAAGATCAAAAGAAGACAAGAAGTGTCATTGGAGTAACTTCTTAAAACTCAAGCATCCTTCAAGGGTTGTGGAGGTGAAACGAGCTATCGAGGGAAGGGACAGGGACGAAGCCGTGGCGGTTATGGAAGAGGAATAAGTAACGGTAAAAACTTCGACAATGAAGATAAAATCCCCCAGACACTCAAAGGTCATGGTCGTGGACATAGAGGACGAGGATGTGGCTACTACCAAGAAAATAATGGACAAATGTATGATAAATCCAAAATTAAGTGTTATAATTATCATAAATTTGGCCATTACTCTTGGGAATGTCCTAGCAATGTTGAAGAAAAAGCTAACCTTGATGACGACAAGAAAGAAGAGGATGAGTCAATATTGTTGCTGGCACTCAAGGAAGAAGACATGGATGATTGTAGCTCGTGGTATTTGAACAATGGAGAAAGTAATCATATGTGTGGATACAAAGACACGTTTGTGAAGATCAATAAGTCGGTGAGAGGTAATGTGTCTTTTGGAGATACCTATCGAAGGGAAAGGTACGATTCTAATCTCCTGTAAAAATGGCGGCCACAACTTAATTCAAGGTGTTTATTATGTGCCAAAATTAAAAAGTAATATTTTGAGTTTGAGTCAACTTCTTGAAAAGGAATATGACATCCACATGAAAAATATGCATCTTTGGCTTAGAGATTCAAGTGGAATTCTAAGTGCTAAAGTGCATATGGCAAAGAATAGATTATTTTCTCTAAATCTTAAAACAGTTGATGCAAAGTGTTTGAAGGCTAATGTGCAAGATGAATCCTGGTATCGGCACATGCGATTTAGGCACTTGAATTTTGAAGCGCTCAAATCAATAGGAGAAAATAACATGTTGTATGGGATACCATCAATCAACCATCCCAATCAATTGTGTGAAACTTGTCTTCTTGGAAAACATGCAAGGAGGAGTTTTCCAAATGAGGTCATGTCAAGATCAACCGAACCGCTTCAGCTTGTTCACATTGATGTGTGTGTACCTATCAATCCACCTTCCTGTGGTAAAAGTAAATACTTTATTCTCTTAATTGATGATTTTAGTAGAAAGACTTGGGTTTATTTCTTGAACCAAAAATCTAAAGCATTTGCTGCTTTTAAAAATTTCAAATTACTTGTGGAGAAAGAAAGTGGCTATGAAATAAAAGCTTTAAGGTCCGATAGAGGAGTCGAATTTACTTCAAAATAGTTTAATGACTTCTGTCGGTCTCATGAAAGTCGTCGTCATCTAACGGTACCTTATTCACCCCAACAAAATGGAGTTGCAGAAAGATAACATTGAATGATTCTTAATATGGCTAGATGTATGTTGAAAGCTAAAAGTATGCCCAAGGAATTTTGGGCCGAAGCTGTTTCATGTGCAGTTTATTTGAACAATAGGTCTCCAATAAGGAATGTTAGAGATCAAACCCCTCAAGAAGTATGGAGTGGAATAAATCCAAGTGTCACGCCCTTGAGAATTTTTGGGAGCATAGCCTATGCTCATGCACCACAACAAGGGAGAGCGAAGCTTGACGATTGATGTGTCAAGCTTGTGTTTGTTGGCTATGATACGAGTTCAAAAGGCTACAAGTTATACTACTCAAGTAGAGGCAACGTGGTGGTGGGTGGTGATGTTGAATTTGATGAAGAATTGGCATGAAATTGGGATGTTCAGGAAGAAAAAACATATGATTTTATTCCATACTTTGGTTATGAAGAAGAATTAGAGACCGTAGAACTTGTGCAAGATACAACTTCACCTCCTTCTCCAACCAATGTTGCATCTCCGTATTCTCAAGAAAGTTCAAATGAACAACCGCAAAGAACACAGTGTATTCAAGAGATCTATGAGGACACAAAAGAAGTTACTAATTTTAATTTTTTCTATTTTCTATTTGCTGACAGTGAACCAATAAACTTTGATGAAGATGTTACATACAAAAGGTGGAGACAATCCATGGAGGAGGAGATCGAGTTAATAGAGAAGAACAACACTTGGGAGTTAACAACTTTTACCAAGGGTCATCGAGCAATTGGAGTAAAATGGGTATATAAGACAAAGAAGAATGTTGGTGGAGATGTGGAGATATACAAGGTACAACTTGTGGATAAAGGCTACAAGAAAAGGCAAGGCATTGACTATGAAGAAGTCTATGCATATCTTGCCTGCATGGAGACAATTCATTTGTCGATCTCTTTGGAGGTGCAAATGAAGTGGAAGATCCATCAACTTGATATTAAGTCAGCCTTCTGGAATGGATATCTAGAAGAAGAAGTTTATGTTGAACAACCATTAGGCTTCGTGGTCAAAAACCATGAAGATAAAGTGTTGAAGTTACACAAAGCTTTATATGGATTGAAGCAAGCCCCACGAGCATGGAATAGTTGCATCGACAAGTATTTTCAAGAAAATGGTTTTACTCATTGTCTCCATGAATATGCTATTTACCTTAATGTTCATACTAATGGAGATATATTTCTTGTTTGTCTTTATGTTGATGATCTTATCTTCACGGGTAATAACCCAAGTTTATTTGAAGCTTTTAAGAAAGATATGTCTCGTGAGTTCGAGATGACAGACGTAGGGCTCATGTCATACTACCTAGGCCTAGAAGTGAAGCAGTGGAGGATATAATTTTTATCTCTCAAGAAATCTATATAAAAGAGATATTGAAGAATTTTAACTTGATCGATTGCAACCCCGTGAACACACCGATGGAGAGTGAGACAAAATTGTCCAAGATTGATGATGGAGAAAATGTGGATCCCACATTTTTCAAAAGTCTTGTGAGAAGTTTGAGGTACTTGACTTGTACCAGGTCAGATATACTCTTTGCACTTGGAGTAGTAAGCTGCTTCATGGAAGCTCCTACCTTCACTCATTTGAAAGTAACTTGAAGAATTCTTCGTTACCTAAAAGGTACGATTGACTTTGTGTTATTTTATTCTTCTTCTAGTAATTTCAACCTTATGGAATTTTGTGATAGTGATTATGCGGGAGATATTGATGATGGAAAAATTACAAATAACTTTGTATTTTTCTTGGGTGATTATGTTATTTCTTGGAGTTCAAAGAAACAATCCATTGTTACTCTCTCGACTTGTGAAGTTGAATATATAACAACAACTCTTGTACATGTCATACTATTTGGCTGAGAAGATTGTTGAAGGAGCTCAATTTACCACAAATTGAAGCTATAGAGATTTGTATTGACAACAAATCCACACAGGCACTCACGAAGAGTCCAGTGTATCATAATCTAAGCAAGCATATAGATATAAGGTATCACTTCATCAGAAAAAGCATTGCCAAGAAGGAAGTCGAGCTCAAATATGTGAAGTCTCATGATCAAGTTGTGAATATTTTTACCAAATCAAGTTTGACAATTTTCAGAGATTGAGATCAAGTCTTGGAATGAATAAGAAAAATCAAAATTAAGGGGGAGATTGTGGGACCCAATTCAAATAAAATAAATAAAAGGAAAAAATAAAGAATATGGTGATGGGAGGAAAGAAAGTAGGCGCCTACTATCTTAGAATTGCAAATTGCATTTGAAATTTGCAAGAGACTTGCGGGACCCATAAAAAAGGAAATAAAGATTGCAAAAAAATCTTTATTTCTAGCGATTTATGTCGATGATATACCATTAACTCGGGATAATTGCAAAGAATTTAAGTATATCACAAAGTTTCTTAATACATAGTCCAAGATAAATCATCTAGGAGATATTCATTATTTTCTAGGAATGAAAATTTGCGGGAAAAATAAGGTTTCATAATTACTCAATGAGAGTTTACCTTGGAGTAAGGCTGGCAGGTGGGCCAGGCCTGACCCGGGACCGTACTGGGCCCGCGGCCCATGTGGGCTTGTGGGCTAAACGGGCCGGCCCGCGGCGGGTCCGGTCTAGACGAACTTGTGATCCCATATGGGGTGGGCCTGGGGGGAGGGAACGTGAGCCCAGGACCGTCTGCCGGGCCTGGGCCGGTTCAAACGGGCCAAACGGGCCCAACGATTATTTTTTTATTTAAAAAATGGCCAACGGTCAGAATTTTAAAATCTAGTCGTTGGCACTTTAATTTTAGCCGTTTGGATTTTTTAAAATAGTCATTTGGCCCCCAAACTTTGTTTTCACCCCAAACTTTTTATAATTACACTTTTTCCCTATTCTCAACTATAAATACCCCCTCATTCTTTCATTTTTACTCACAAAATCATCAATCTCTCTCAACCTCTCTCTAATTTTCTTCTATAATTGCTTACTTTATTATTGCAATTTGTGGAAAATTGTGAATCCGTTTGGTGAATTGAAGTATTCAAGTCTTCAAGTCTTCAACATTATACAATTTTCAAGAAGTTGTTCGTCAATTCGGTAAACTCGTTCCAACTCTTAAATTTTGATATTATAGTTTTGTTTGTTTAATTTGTTTTTCTTATAATTAATATGGACTTTTTTTTGAAAAATGTTTGGTGATAAGGGAAAAGCTAAAATTGGTGAATCTAGTAGGCAAGCTACTACTACTCCCCCGGCCCCGGCTACCCGACCTAGACCTGTTACCCGTCGTCCTCCACCTGTTATTCTTGATAATGATAACCCTTGTTTTCAATTTATTGATAGCCAATTTATACATGATCTTACATCAGGTTCACAATTAAATGATGAATATATGAATTCTCTTTATGGTATTCTAGAGGAAAATGTTGATTTAGATGAAATGCAACCGGATTTAGATGATACACATACTAGTCCTGTTGCTAACCAAACTGATAGTTATCCAAATGATGCCCCGGCTGACCCTCCTGTACTAACCCCTACTTTTAATAGGCAACCTTCTAAACGGTCCGAAACATCTCTTGTTTGGCACTTTTTTACTCAACTAAGAGATCAAAATAAGGCTAAGTGTAAAACTTGTGGTGTCTTGATGTCTCATAAATTTACTGGAGATCGTGGCGGTACGGGTAGTTTGACCAGACACATAATGAAACATCCTAATGATAAAACTAGATTACTTCAAATGAAAGCTAGGCAAGAGGGGACAAGTGTAGGTACCCAGAGAATTAACACTAGTACCGGTTCAAATCTAGTTCAACCGGAAATTAACACTATTACCGGTGGAATTAACCGTAAAGGCTGGTGTTTATAAATATAAACATGAATATGAACAATATTTGCGTTATTTATTTAGTCATATTAGTAATCGTGTTTCTATTACTACTGATATTGGTAGGAGTGGTAATGACTATGATTATCTTACTGTTACCACTCATTGGATTGATGAGGACCGGATATGCAAAAATGCATTATTGCTTATAGAATAATTACTTCAAGTCACACAAGTAAGTTTATTGCTAAGACAGTTGCAGATATTTTTTCATTAGAGATAAATAATGTCCGTTTCAGTGGATAATGCTTCTAGTAACACTAATGCTATAGGTTTTCTTACAACTACACTAAGTCCTGCATTTAGTAATATTTTTCATGTTAGATGTTTTTGTCATATTTACCATTTAATCGTCGGTGATGGTCTGAAAACTTTAAATGTTGAAATTGCAAAGGTTAAATTCGCTCTTCATTGGCTTTTTTATTCAAACCGTAGAAGTAGAGTTAGAGAATATTATAAAAAATGTGATGAATTTGGCCTTAGAGAAAGAAAGGTTCCTAAACCTTGTCCGACTAGATGGAATTACTTGTATGAAAGTTTAGTTGTTGCATATGAATATAGAAACCCAATAAGTGCAACCTATAATGCTCGTGTATGTGGTGATGATGATGAGCACCTTACAAATCAAGATTGGGCTAATGTTAAAACTCTTCTAGATTTTTTAGAACATTTTCATGTTGGTACAAACGAGTTATCTGGGCAATATTATGCTACTATTTCTAATTGTTTAGTTTATATTTCATCACTTGCAGAATTATTTACTCAATTTTTATAGGGTGGGATAGTTTACCAATGTGCTATTGATGATATGATAGATAAGTTTAAAAAATATTTTTCCCCTATCCCCCCTATTTATGGTGTTGCAGCCATGTTAAATCCTACCATGAAATTAGGAGGTCCTCACTATTGGTATACTCAAATTTATAATGCTTTACCACTTTCAACTGAGGAATATGATACACTTATAGATAAAAAAGCCTCAATTAATATAAATGCTCAAACAATTTATAATGCTTATCAAGTTGCATTAGATCATGCTAGACCAAATGTTCCAACTCCTACCTCGTCTAGCTCGCAGTCATCTAAAGGATTTGCGGGACTAAAATCACTTAGTTCTTGGACGGGGTTCAGGGGTTCTCAATGTGATAATATTAGTGATAGTTCACAACTAAATGAGCTTCAAGTTTATTTGTCGTAGGGACTTGAAACAGAGAATCCCGACGGCACCTTTAATGTTTTGGAATGGTGGAAGGACAAAGAAAAACACTATCCGGTCCTTTCAAGAATGTATCGAGATATCTTAAGTATTCAAGCTTCAACAGTGGCATCGGAGAGCGCTTTCAGTCAAGCAAGACTTCAAATCGGTGATCATAGAGTATCTATCAGGGAGAGCTTGGAAAAATCAGTACTCTTTAAGATTGGATCCGTTCAGAAAGAAGAAATTTTGGACTACTTGAATCACAATCGGAGATAGATGAAGCTTATGAAGAAATGCTAGCGGAACTTGCGGAGGATGCTGCTTCGCCCGGAAGCGGTGATGAACAAGCTTCTTTTCCGCCCCACCAACGGAAATTCCTCCAAACCTTGAAGGATTTATGAAATTTGTTAGAGATAATATGTAGATTAACATGTAACTTGTATTTTGGCACATCTTGATTAGTTTTTTTTCCTTTTAATGGTGGTATTAGTACCTCGTTGGGCTTATTCCATTGGGGGGAGGAAGACTAAGAAAGATATTGTCATTTTTTTTAAATGTCGTATTAATCAAAATTATAAGACATTTCCTTGAATATTTATTTACATTTTTTTTATGTTTAAACTTGAATTACAAGACATAAGTCATAATTATATAATATAATTTATATAAATTTCCTTAGATAATATAATATAATTACATAAATTTTTTTTAAAAAAAAAAAAAATAGCCAATGACTATAATTTGAAAAACTAGCCGTTTGAATTTTTTAGTGCAAGTTTGAATATCTCTTTACTATTTTTGTGTTTTAAATTTGAATTACAAGATTTATGTCACAATATTTACAAGAAATTTCCTTAGATAAAAAAAAAATTAAAAAAAATAACCAGGATCGTTTAGGCCCGTTTGGGCCCGACCCACTTAGCCCGGGCCCATGTGGGCTTAGGCCCACAGCGGGCCGATTCTACTCATTAGGACCGTTTGGCCCGGGCCCACCTGACCCAAGCCCGCCTGGACTGGGGCCCATTTGACCCGACCCGTTTGGCCCGACCCAAATTACACCTTTACCTTGGAGCTCCTGCAAAAGTTTGATTAGTCTGGGGAAGCAGTAACCTCTTCTATTGCTTTGGATTACAAATTATAGGTTGATGTTGGTCTTTTATTAGCTGGTCCCACCATCTATCGGCATCTCGTTAGCAGCTCAATTATTTAACAAACATAAGGCCGAACTTGAGTTTTGTTGTTTTATCACTTAGTCAATACATGCAGCGACCTCGTTTCTCTGATTTCATAGCCGCTATGCGTGTTCTACGCTATTGAGCCAAGATCCAGGTCAGGGGATCCTCTCGTCTTCAAAGCCCTCTTTTGATCTATTCGCTTTTTGTGACGCGGATTGGGCAACTTGCAAAGAATCTCGTCGATCAGTAAGTGGATCATTGTGACACTTGGGGAGCGCCTATTTCATAAAAGTCAAAAAAGCATGTGTCTATTTTCTTGTCTTCTGCATAAGCGGAGTATCGCTTTATGCGGCGAGTTACTACTGAAATCACATGGTTGGTTCTTCTCCTCACCGATCTTTCATCCCCTCTGCCTCTACTAGTTTTCGTCCACTCCGAAAACCAAACCACGATACATATTGCTCGCAACCAAGTCTTCTATGAACGAACAGAACACTTGGAATTGGATTGTCATTTCGTGCGGCAACTCCTTTCTGGCTTGATTAGTCTCTCTTTTTTTTCTGTCGAAGGATCATCTCGCCAATTTATTCATCAAACCTTTATCTGGGTCTTCCCTAAAATTCATTTTGAACAAGTTGGAAGTTTATCTCTCTCCTCTAACTTGAGAGGGATGTTGAAGAGCAGAAGCCTCATGGTAATTTCTCTGAAGAAATTAAAAAGACGAAGAGGCAGTCATTTGTGAATAAAGGAGTGAAGGATAAGCGAAGGATTTTGAGACATTTCTATGTTCGAATAGTTATTTTCATCACTTCTTTTGACCCTTTGATCACTCTACATGTGGAAGTAACCTAGGCGTTCAGAGAAGCTCAATTTCAATCGTTGATTTCAAGTTTGCACATATGGGATAAAAGAATATCCATGAAGGTTCCCACACGTGTGAGGCACATGCACATACATAGTAAAGAATATTGTTATTTTTTCTGTTATAGGAGTAGCAATAGGAAATATACAAGGGTGCAACTGATTTTATATCTTTCTTTTCTTTATAGCATATATACTTGTATAAATATTGATACGCACAAATATTCTGATGTTTTAGATGTCAATACCACATAAGAAGATAAGTTAATTTGTGTGGTATCCAATTTTTCGAGTGTTGTCTTTCTAGAAGAACCTGGTTCTTCTTGGTGTTCCAACTTCTACTATTACGGAATAATAAAAGCAGTAAAGTAAAAACACAAAGATTTTTACGTGGAAAACACCTGGCTCAAAAGATGAAAAAACCACGACCTACTCCTCAGTAGGATTTGCTCAAACTCTTCACTAAAACTCTGAGCCAAACGGACTTACAAAATAAACTCTTTTGTAATCCTAGGACTAACTCTAATCCCTTCGTAGTAACTAGCCTCTAGCTAATTTCTACAAGCTTCAAGTTAACTCTAACTTGAACAATGTGTACCTATTACAATTGCTTCTATGAAAGCTGAAAAGATACAATATTAAATCGCCTACTACAACCAACTAGACTCAATGACAAACAGATGGAACTGGTTCTTCTAGCTGGTCTGTAGCCTTTGTATCGCACAGTAATTCTGCTTGCAAAATCTCTGGGAATTTTGCTTTCAATTCTTGATAAATTTCTGCTTTTGTGCGTTAGTTATTCAAGCAAGAATACTTCAATTATTTATAGAGTCAATTGTTGAGTTTGTCGTTCAGTCCTGGTACAACTCTTCCTGGGAGAAAGGGTTCGTATTAAACTCAACTTCCTTCCTTCGTTACTGTAGTTGCTGAATTCAACTTTTATTCTCTTATCAATTTGCTCGCATTAGAAGACACTCTTCTTGTTCATTGATACTTCACAATCGCATTCATCTCCTATGCATATACGGTTCATGTGCCAATGCGTCAGGTCAAGTATGTGTGCTCTGATGGACCTGGTCAACTGGTCAGACATTTTTCAATCTTCAAAACTATGCAGTGACTTGGGTCAACAAATTCCCCTTTTTTGATGATGACAAACTCTGTGCTTCTCCCTGTATACACTTCAAACACTTTGTATGTTTTTTAAGCATTTATCATAGAGAAACCAGGTTCATTATTAGGTTATAAATATCACTTGAAATATAAAAGCACATGTCTTCCCCCTTTTGGCATCATCGAAAAGTTTTCAAAATGATAAACCTACCAGTGTTGTTAACAATTACTCATGGCCATTGAGGCAACTGCAGGTGCAAACATGATTAATCATCATAAGAAACCAATAAATGTAAGCTATCTAAGAAATTGAGACAAGTAATTAACAAAACAACAAAAAATCATTGATTAGGAACGAACATCAATCACCATGCAAAAAAAACAAAAAACATCCATAACCATGAGCAAAACAGAATAAAGACAACATAAACAGAACAACTGGTCAAAGAAGGGTTTTGGTAGCTCTGGACAGCCTAAGGATGAGAAGGTGCAGAGAAGGTTGTGGTCTTGGTTTGTAGAAGATAAAGCATCTGGTTAAGAACACCCTCGTTCTTTTCCTTCTCTTTTGCTAATTCAGCCATGAGGGCATCCCGCTCAGCTTCAACCTCAATCAAACGAGATTTCAAACGAAGGATCTCCATATCCTTG
>ML437106.1:1312-121438 GCA_005239525.1 Nicotiana knightiana
AATTAGCCGGACCTTGGCCGGCCTATGGCGACCTCAAAAAGTGACCCCTACTCACATGAATCGACGGTTCTCGTCGAGAACCGTCGACTCATGTGAGTTCGAGTCACAGAGCCGCTTGAGGTCATTTTCAGCATGTTCTAAGGTTTTTCCACTTCCAGATCTGAGATTAAAGAAACTTGAATAAGTTTTTGGTGAAACAGATGGTAGGATATGGTTGAGAAGGGGGAGGAGATGGCCTGGTGAAGGTTTGGGGTCAATTGATGGAGGTCTGGTGGCCGGAAGGCGGTGGGATCCTGGGGCGGCTAGGGTTTGGGTTAGCCAGGCGAGAGAGACGAAGGGGATGGGGGCGACTAGGGTTTTGGTGGGGGTTGGACTTTGGTTAAATGAGGGTATGAGGTGGGGTTTGGAAACTTAAATATGGAAAGGGTGGTCAGTTCCCAACCGTTGGATCAAAGATAGATCAATGGCTGGGATTGAACTTGGCCTAAAATGGCGTCGTTTTGGTTAAGCTGGGGCAGGCTGGGTGTAAGGGGTTTGGGCTGGGCGGTCCGAGTGTATAGAAATAGGGGTTGGGCCTGGGTCTTTCTTGGCCCAGGTCCGATTTTGTTTTTCTTAACTAGTTAGCTTAATTATTCTAATTAAATTAAACTCTAATTTAATCCAAAAAAATGTAGCAATTAATTTTAAACCTTATTTTTCATCTATTTACATATTAATTAAGAATAAAATAACCAATTATATATTCTTAATTAAATCTATGATTTATCGAATAAAAATGATTAATTTTCATAGTAATTAGTGATTAAAGACTACATTATGTTAGATACTCGTCGTTCGTCTATTATTTAATTAATAATAACTTCATAATTCCTTGATAATGCGAAATTTTAATAATTTTGAAAAAANACTCGTCGTTCGTCTATTATTTAATTAATAATAACTTCATAATTCCTTGATAATGCGAAATTTTAATAATTTTAAAAAAATGAATTGTGCAATGCAAGTGATTCACAATTAATTACCTAAAAATCAACAAAAATTCATAAAATCCATTGATTTATTCAGATTTTATAGGACGATACGGCGAGTAAAAATCACATGCTCACACTGACTTCCACAATATGCGCTGAAACTCTCCCGGGTCATCCAAGCCCGATCCGAACATATGCCCAAGTCCGAAATCATTATACGAAGCTGCAGGAACCTTCGAATTCTGATTCAGAGGTCGTTTACTCAAAATTCCAATCTTAGTTGATTCTTCCAACTCAAGGCTTCTGAAATGAGAATTTTCTTTCCAAATAAACTCTAAACTTCCCGAAATTCAAATCCGACCACACCTACAAGTCATAATACCTGAAACGGAGCTACTCATGACCTCAAATTGCTTAACGATGTGCTAGAGCTCAAAATGACCGTAGAGTCGTTACAACTTCATCCCATACAATTACATTGACGATAGGAGTTTTTATTGCATTCTCACAATATTTAAACTTCACCTAGTTTCCTCATTTCTTTTGTTGGGACCTTCCTCTCTCTCAACCTGTACAAAAGAAGAATCTCAGTATTTAGTCCATCTATTCAGTTGCTATGGTAAAGATAATAAAGGATATGGATTGTCGGTGCCTGCTCTGCTTATTGGACCAAGATTTCCATGAAGATAAAAAAGACTGCTATGTCATGAATCTAACAGCAAATAGTGCTTTATCGGCTCTTAAAACGTCCTTAGCAGTATCTGTTCATCTCAACAGGTTTTGCTTGTCTGTTTTTTTGGTTGTTACTTGTGATGATTTGCTTCTCCATTTTCCAAGAATGAAATGTTTGCCAAAACTGACTTTTTACCATTTCTTGTGTTTCAGATTCATGGTTGAAACAACATCATGGACTTTGTCAAAATGGTAGACTAGAAAAGACTTCTCTTAGATGTGATTCAGTGTCATGATTGGGGGAAATTGCATTTCTTACCAGGTGCGGGCACTTCCTTGGATCCTGCACGAACGCGATATACTTTGTGCACCGGGCTTTTTTTTTTTTTTTTTAATTTGCACTTGGCTGAAGCTGTATCAGAGACATTATTTCTTTGTACGAGGAAAATCCTGGACTAAGATTTGACATCAGAGGCCTTTCCTGCACAATGTACATGATACACCTGCCTCATCTTATAAACAGAAATTTGTCTCCACCAAACAGTTTAAACTTTTAGCACTTATTTACTCACTTCAAAATGCCATTTTACTCTTTGATTGCTTTGATGAGCTGATCTTTGATTCCTATGACAAAACGGCAAAGGTGATGATGTGCAGTTGTGTTAACTTTGGTGCTTTTTTGGGTATGTGGAAAGGAAAAGCAAGTGGATTTAGGTTAATTTGATAATCAACTCGATTATTTTCAAACCATTGATTTTAAGTTTCTTGTATCAGTGAACATTTTCGACTTTGTATTAGTAAACATGAACAAGTGACGTGATAAAATGGGACTAGTGAAGTGCAAACGGCTACAGCATGTGGACTTCTTAGATGACATGCCCAAATTAGGGAATCTGGAGATCGATGATTGTCCATTGTTAGAATCTCTCCCTTAGTTATTCCAAACTTTTCATTCCCCAAACCAATACAAGAAAAAAGTTTTATATAAATTCAATCCTTTTTTCTTGCAATTATATGACATCAAGAAAGATGCAAAGTTATAAGTGAATTGCATCTATACTTTCCTTTCAGCACTTTGCTCTTTCACTTGAAAGTAATTGTTGTTCTTCTAATTCTTCATCAAACGAGGAGTATGTACTTTATGTTAAAGATGTCATTTAATCATGAAAATGTGCTCTTTCTCACAGGTAACAAGATCAAATGTTATGATAGAGGGTTGCTAGCTGTGGTATATCAAGTCAAAATCTATTGGCGGTAATCATGTTGTCTATGTTTCCGTTCAGTCTTTGCAGAAGAATGATATAACAAGTTGTCAAGTTCTTTTTGGCATTCCGTTATGATGAGCTGCCTTCTGTTTTGATGTTTTAACAAACTTTTATGTGAAGGATCAGTTTCACAAGCTATCTATGCCTCCAGGAATTCCGGATCATACAGTGCTGAATGAGGACGGACCAGATAAGGGACCTGATCCCTTAGCGGACTCACAGAATAAAGTACAGGTCAACTTGACAGCTGTAAAAAATTGTGACAGAAAAGGTGACTGCCTGCTACTATTCACGCTACAGTGTAGCAACAGTGCAACAGTCACTTCCTGGTGGTTGAGCCGTGTACCTTCAAGATTTTGGATATCCTTCTTGGAATGTGCAAGGTTTGGTAATATCTTGAAGCAAGAAGAACAACATACTCACTTGAGCAATTACTAAGTATATTCAAGCATTAAGTGCTCTCAAGCATTAAAGACTCAAGGGCTTCAAGAGCGAGAAGACAACTCCACTAAGACCTCACACGTGGTTATCAAGTAATATTAATGTCCTTAGTAGAGTTGTAATCTTGCATCTTGTTTTTCATTGTATCCTACTAAGCTTTGTAGAAGCAACTAGTTAGGAGCTTTTTAATCTTTCATCTTCCAAACTTATGTGTGACTAAAGCTAGTCATGAGTCAAAGTCTTTGTAACTAGGTTGTGACAAAGCGGCTCTTAAGAAGTATTACAAGTTAGAGTATTGAAGTCTTTGTAAGGAAGTCATTACAAAGTGGCTTGTAATAGTTTAGATTACAAGTTAGTAAAGTTTGATATTCTACAAGTGTAGGTCGTGGTTTTTGTCCCCTTGAGTGGAATTTTTCCACGTAAAAATCCTTTGTTTCTTTACTTGTTTTTCTAGTAAGTAGTTCTGTGGGAACTAGTAGAGGACCTGGTCACTCTACTGGTTGGTGGAAGCTAAGAAACCTTCACGTTCCACAGAGGAACCACCACATTTGTTTTGTACACGAGGCCGATGTGGCAGCCTTTCCTGAGCAAAATTGGAATCTGTGGTTGTTGAAGTGCACTCTGGCCTGAATTTTGTTGAAGGATATGATCATCCACTGTAGACTCATAACTGGACTCTTTCAGGTCTAAGGTCTAACTCTCTACAACTGGTGCTCAATAATGACTCAAATGCATTGCAAAAGGTTGCTCTAAAGTTTAGAATTTCAATCAAGTTTACTGGAAGTCCAAAAAGAGATTATTCCCATTCAGGCCTTGTTTGGTTACTGAGAAAGCTCTGAAGCCTACATACAAATCATAAAAAACTCAAAGCTTATAGGGTGCTCAATTAGAAACTACACGTGTTTGTTCTCCGTCTTTGGATGTCTGTGGTTGCATATTTATTTCCCTTGTAAGTATCCCAATTTCTTTTATTGTATTAAAGTCTGACCCTCCCCTCCCATGTAAGTAGGCGGTTGCTGTGGTACAAAGACAAATTGTGTGTGCACTATTAGCTGCACCTTGCTCTCATGCCGGCCAAGTCTTAAACTTGTGTTGAAGTATATATGCTTACAAACAATTTCGTCGATTTTTATTTTATTTTTCAACTCCTATTCTCATGAAAATGCTATACTACTTACCAGGGATGCTATTCTAGCAGTCTCCCTTGGGAAAGACCTAGGACTTAATGGATTAAACAGTTTGAGGGACATTCATCTATTAAGCGTCGAAGGATTCTCTACTCTTACTGGACCAAGATCTCCATGTAAACTTCTTCCAAGTTGGTAATCTCCTAGGTCCTCTGATTTGAGTTGTTTTTAATCGCTTACCTTACCTCTACTAAGTTAGTCCCTGTGCATCAATTGATTCAAAAGTTTTGTTTGCTTTGCTCAATGAAAGAATCCATCTCTTAATCCTCAAATGTTATTATATTCTTCATTACAGGGTATAGTGGAAGATACAAAATGGTAGGATTCTGTTTCTTTTCAGGAAAGTGAAGTATTTGATTGGCACGATTGGTATAATCTGTTTCTTTTGCATAAGAGGGAGAAATGTCGAGCAGCAAAAACAGACCCTCTACAACGTGAATGTTCATTATCGACTGCTGGTGTAATGGTAGAGGTAATAAAGCCATTTCATCGGACGCCACTGACATGGGATACTTAATTAGTTGCAAGAACATATATCATTTTGGACAGAAATGTAACTCACATTGGTAAATACCAATACACAACAGTTTTGCCGAAGTTGACATGGTAGTATTGAATCTCTATTTGCAAAAATATAAGTTCTTTTCTTTTGGAAAAAATAATTTGAGAAACAAAATTCATATTTGAAAAACAAACTTCATACATTTTGGAAAAAATAATGGAGGGCACCAGCTGATAACACAAGAAGGGTGAAAGCAAATTCTAGGACAAATTAGGAAACAAATACTAGAGCAACACTGTGGAGACAGTGATCCTTTTATTTCGAAGAAAACACCAAGGAAGCGACTAATAACAAGTTTAGTTCCTTTTTTCCAAATTGAAGTGTTCCTTTCACATAGAAGCGAGAGAGCTGGGATTGACTCTGCTGCAAACATCACGAATTTCCAATTGAAGGCCCTGTGAGGGAGGCAAGTTTCCCATCTTGATCATGGCAGCTGCAAAATCTCCAAAGAAAACGTTACTATCATTGCTATAGGTTGTTACAATAGCAGCAGTTGTGGTATTCCCCGTCAATACTTGATCAGAGAAAAGTATGCCCTGGTTCCTGTTTAAGTCCTGGAAGTAAACAGTGTCGAACACAGCAGGAGTTATATCCAATTGTTGCAAGTTGGTGTTGTTTTGGGGGACGGAGCAGTTGCATTGAAGGCGTGCCGCTGGGTTAACAAAGTTGCTGGTGCACACGGTGGCGCACCTGGCGAAACCCACCGTGTGTGCACCGGCTAGCGCCACCATTTCTCGGACAGTAAAGTTTTTATCACTGAATTTCGTGATTTGAACTGTTAGGTTGTCGAATGGAGCTGGAAGTTGAGTTAAAGCACCAGTGAAGTTGGCCGTTCTTGCATCTCTTCTCCCCAGTGCAATGTTATAGGTTTGTCCTCCTAGCTGTCAATCAAAATACAGAGTTTAAGTTACAAGCTTAAATACTGCATAACTTTTGTGATAACCATTAACCCAGTATAAGAATGGCAAAAATAAGTTACTATACATTGATGCTGTAAAAAAACTCACACTATTAGAGGCTTATTTACTTTATATTCATATTACCAATATACCAAATTTCCTGTTGTTGTATATCAACATAAGCTCTACGCAACACCATGTGATTGATATTCGAGTGGTTATAGTAAGTGTTAAAGTAACATTTGGGATGTAAGGGAAAGAGGAGAATGGACTTACTTTAACAACAGAATCACGAGCAGCAATGGCTAAGATGTCTGCACAAGAAACAGATACGTTGGGACAAGTATCTTTTACACTTTGTTTAGCTTGTGCTATGACTTCAAAACCTCTGACTGAGTTGTTGTTGGGTATTGAGGTTTGTTCTCCTTGGAATGATCCAGCAATATCATCTAGAAGAATACCTCCATCGCAACCCTAGTTAATAAAAGATAGGAGTAGTTATTACTAGTCAACTATCTGATCTCATGTAACATAAGTAAGCCTTAATGTCGCTTTAAGCTGGTTAACGAATGTGACATGAAGTAATAAAATGAAGGAAGTAAGTGTAAGCTTAGTCAGCATATAGCTGCACAGAAAGATAGGATGAGAATAATGAAAACGAGCTAGTGATAAATCAAGTATTTAGTGGCTCATTTTTTTATAAATTAGAGAGGGTAAAGAGAGTAATTAAGAACGCCGAGAGCAGTAGGAATTTACATCAACAAAGCAATCGTGGAAATGGAGACGAATGAGAGAAGCTCCCATGCGTCTTTCTGTGTCAATAGCACTGTCTACAACTCCACGAACAGCTGAGAAGACGCATGATTCTGGAGATTGCTGACTCAATTTGTGTGAATTTTGCTGATCAACATTATTATTGAGAGTTAAAATGCTGACTGCTGACTCCGACAAATCAAAATTTGGATAGATCAGCTTTTGGAGTCCCATATTCATGGCTTCATAAGTGTTCCTATAAATAGCAACACCTGCAAGTGCAAGTGCCACAAGGCTCAGGGCAAGGCTCAAATGACTCGCACCAAAAGCCATGATTTAGTGATCAATGAAATGTCTAAGGAATATCTAAGAAACCAAAAGCTAGCTAGCTTCTTGAGGATATGAGCGTTTGTGGATGATTTTGCTTTTATTTTTGCTTCTATTTGTAGGGAGTGAAGACTAACAATTAGTCAATATTCTGCTTTAAATTAATTGAAAGAAAAAGAAAAAATAAAGATTCCATTGGTGTGGAATTGTCTTTTATACTATTGTCGTTCAACCGTGTTAGGTGTGCTTTTTTACTATATGTCTTCTCATAATTATTTCTAGAACCTTGTAATTTTCTTTCATGCAAGCTAGTAGAATCACTAATATCCTTTTATTTCCTTTTCTTTTTATCGGAAATATATTTCGGTAGAATTATTTTCTTCATTTCAAATAGTATTATGGGAGATTATTTCCTCCCACGGTATAATCTTTTTTATAACTATCGGGTGATGTTGGAAATTTTCAAAATCTGAAATCTAATATTCAAAGTTTGCATGTGAAATATTGACAAAGAATGGGAAATTAAGTAGTTAATCTGTTCTCAAATTCAGATTGCTATAAATTTTCAAAGTCTATGTCATAATATATTTGAAGTTTGTACTGAAATCAAAACAATGATTAAGGTGGTAGTCAGTTACCTACGTTATTATAGGACACTGAATTGGAAAATGTCAAGTATCAACTAATTTGACTTTAGGTGGCATTTGAGTTTTAGGTACGTAGATGACAAATAAATCCCATGAAAGAAATTGTTCGGAAGAAAAGGAGATGTTGATGCCAAAACGTGATTTGGTGAGAGTTTGTGTTTCTTTTTGTATTTTTTTCTTCCTTTCATTTTATCAGTTTCTCTGTGTTTGTCATTTTCTATTCTTCTTTCTTGGGGATAGAAAGTCGGAAGACATGAAGCAGGCAAAAAGAGAAAATTATAATCTTTAGCGTACAATGACCCAAAAATCAGAACACGTTAGTCAATGTTCTAGAATTTAGAATAAACATATGCTTGGATATCAACTACTCTCGGAACCGACTATTGGTTTTGGGGGGCTTTAGAAAATAATCGGAATAACAAGTTTATGCTAGTCCGTCGTAATTAAATATTCCGATATATTGGTGTGTTTGGAACGAAGGAAAATATTTTTTAATTTTTTCATATTTGGTTGGCTTAGATATTTTAGAAAATATTTTTTTCCTTATTAACAGAAGAGAAACATTTTCCAAAAACTCCTTCTCAAGTTTCACCATCCAATTCCATACCCTCACTAACCCAACACACACCCACCCTCCTAACCCCACCCCATGCCCTCTCTCCAAAATTTTTTTTTTCCGTCACTACCCATCCTACTACCTCACCCACCCCCACACCGCAAAATGTAATTTCAAATTTTTGTTTTTCATTTTTCTACACCACCCACCCCCCAAACCCCCCGCACAAAAAAAGTCTTTTTTTTAATATTTTTTTTGTAATTTTTAAATTTCTGTTTTTTCTTTTTTCTGCAACCTCCCTCCCCCCTCCACCCCCCTGTCGGGGGGAAAAATATTTTTTTAATATATTTTCAGTTTTATTTTTTTCATATTTCGGTTTACAGGTTCAAAATTTTACAAGTTCCAAAGTTATGAGTTCGAAGGTTTATGTGTTTCGAAGTTTACGAGTAATGTTTACGGGTTCGAAATTTCGCGGTTTCAAAAGTTTTGCGGTTATGAAGTTTATGAAATTTGTGGGTTCGAAAGATATTGGTTCGAAAGTTTATGGCTTCATGTTTATTGTATCAAAATTATTTATGAATACTCTTGAGAAAATATTTTCCTTAATTTGCGTACCAAATATCGAAAAATGAATAAAATTACTACTTATTTTTCAAAAAAATATTTTCTTAAAAAATATTTTCCGTTATACCAAACACGCCCACTATCATTATTATTATTATTTGCCATATAGTGAGCTTAGCTTGTAAGGCCTATTCAAATGATTGATGTTGCCATACACAAAAACATCATGGATCGAGTTAATCGTTTGTACTCATTTCTTTGTGTTAACCAAATATAAGAGAGAAATTTGATTAGATACACGAGAATGTCTTGCCAAAGAGTTGGATGATGTTCGTATATACCATGATCCATAATATTGTTTTTCTTTATCTAAATATCCTTGGAAGTTTTTTTTTAGGGAAAAACCAGTACTGGTGATCGATTGTTTTAATTAAATAGAATTGTAAAATGCACAATCCTAGTGGAGTAGATCAAAATTTAATTCCTACAAATCAGTTTGTTTACCCTAAAATCTGAGTAATAATTAAATTTGTGTTGAGATCTTAAAGATACGTGATTTAGTCCAATACTAATTGATAAACAAGAAGACAAACATATAAGTTAAGTGAGCAAGCTAGATCAAACCAGTGTATGAGCAAGTCTCGACCTCGAGCTGTGAGGTCCTCGAGGTACACTAATATGAACGGTAAACAAAGGATCGGGCAATAAAGCTAAGGAACAATTCTGATGAGAGATGAGTGAAAAAGTAAGAGTGTATATTCTTTGCCAATGATTGATGATGTTTTCAAATGAAGGGTTCCTCTTTATATAATAGGGGAGTCCTAAATAAGGTACATTTTTATTTCTAGTAAGGAATCTAATTGTACAACTGTCTAACCGCCTAGTACGAATTCGTACAAATCCATTCCGGGATTCACGCCTTGATATTTGTGTCATTACGGAAATCTCGCTTATTATGTTAGAAGCGCATAACGGCACCATCTCGGGGTAGATCATACTCAGCTTCCGTATTCATCGTGCACTTCAGTATTCGAGCCTTGTACTATGTCATCAGGCTCGAGCTCGATCTACTGGGCTTGCCTGGTCCATTCTGAACTCGGGCTCGGAGCGACCTCTCGAACCCATGAAATCGGGCGTGTCGCGCCCCCTTTTTTCCCTTTTCGCGAGATCTGGGTTTCGACATGCTTTGGGATAACTCGTTTCCTTTTGGGAAGTGGTATGAAAATTGAAAAGTCGCCACCTAAGGATTTAAGGTGCGTTAGGGCACCTAATGCAAGTAACTCATAAAACCGGTTTACAATACCAGTGATTGGGTAAGGGCTTGAAATTACCTTGAAGGGAAGTTGTTAGGCACCCCTCGAGGTCCACAACGGTGGGTCCCGACCAAACTCATTTTGGTGAACCAGTCATTAAGCAAGTAAAGCAGTTTAAACACACATATGGATTATAAAAAAAATGGAAATAAATGGGTCCTAGGTTTATTAGCCTATAGGATCACTTCTGTGCAATACCCGGTAAACCTTCCTCAATTAGAGGGGTTACACGTGGCATTAGCGCACATGTCATCATATCCTTTACTACCCAATTACCCTCCCCTAGGTGGTTATATAAGCGATTCTAATAAAACGTACTCTATGCGTGCATTACCCGTCCCTTTCTTATGGTCCTGGAGGTGTTTAGGACCTCTAATTAAGGCAGTTTTAGACTCTTCTAAAGTGCTTAAAAGGAGAAAATCTAAGCGACAATTAAAAATAAGTAGGACTGTCAGGTAAAGGAACAATTAAAGAGGCTCACATTTACCTCCACAAATAAGCAGTCAATTGCACGTCTCAAACAACAGTATTTCAGATACTTTAAGAGTCCTAAAGCAGGATATCTAGGTGAGCATGACAAACAGAATATATGCAACATTGTGTTAAAGCGAGACAGTGGATACCTAATCAGTTTGCCTACTGATTTTAGGACTTTCTATATCTGATCATTCGCAAATAGTTAAGCAACGCATAATTTTACAATTTTACAAGATTTCCATTATCTTACAGGCTTGCCTAGGCGTGGATATGAGATGTACTATAAACATGATATCTAATTGTTAATCAGAGTCTTAATAGTAACAAACGATTTTAAACAATCAGTTTGAGTTCATTATGTCCTATATGCATGTTGTCTAGGTGATGAACATTACAGAACTGATTTTATACATTAATCTCTATAAACATGTTATCTAGGTGTTGGGACTGCTTTTAAACTTACTCTCATAGACATGATTGCTATTGATTTTATGCGATATAGGCATGGTATTTGGGCGACTGCAATAAAAGTCCTAAAGCATGGTTTCTAATGCACATGAGAGAATGATCATTTATTTTAGACAGGGTTAATAGCACCCTAGTGACAGGATTCTTAAGCAGACATGATGTATGCAGAAGTTTTAGAACAAATGGTATGATGCCTATGAACATGTTTTCTAATGCACAAATTATCCTAAGAGCATGATTCCTAATGCAAGCAAATAGTCATAGCAATCCTAAGATCATGATTTCTACCTAATTTCCCCGCAAAAATTATATGAAAATTCCTCCTCTTTTTTTACTAATATCCCCAATATCTGTTTTACAAGAATTATTATTACAGTCCATAAATGAATTACAGAAATAAGTAATGTTATACTATAGGGAGCCTGGATAGGCCCAAAATAAACTTGGAGGACCAGGCCTTCAACCAAATCCAAGTACCATAATCTCATAGTGTCTAAGAGAGTGTCCTGGTGCGTCAAACTTTCCAAGGGCCTCAGGGACCCAGGGCAATGCTCACACCAAGACCCTTTTTAAGAGAAGTAGTTTTTGTGCAGTGTGGAAGGGCCGGCCTAATGTGTCAGAGTTCAGAGGAGTCTCATGGACTCCTAGGAAGTACATACACTGGAGGGGCAAAATCCTAAGTATTCTAAGAGTAAGAGTGGGAGTGCTTGAAAAATTAGGAATAATTTTAAGAAAATAGATCAGAAGTGAAACCAATTTAGAAGTGAACATAGTTTAGAAGTGAACATAGTTTAGAAGTGAAAATTGTTTAGAAGTGAAAAACATATTAGGAGTGAAAACAATTTAGAAATATTGTTAAAAATACAAAGGTTCTGCAAACAACAACAAGTAGAAACATAGTCACAAAGCCCCAAAGCAAAGACTCACATTACCCAGATTCAACTTAGTTTATTGGTTAACCCTAGGTGAGCATATATCATGCTGAGGACAAACAATTACACAGAGAGGGGAGCAGGGGGTTGGGACATTAGGAATCCTGAATCAGGAGCACATAGAAACAAGATGGAAGAAAAGCATGCTAGTTAAACAGGGACATAGAGCAGGCAGGGCTAGATTGACATTTATAATATTCACAAGGACATACTGATTTAGGGTCTTAAACAGGAAACACCTAAGTGTAGCAGCCATACTTAAAGCTAGAAGTAATTATGCTGACTAGAAGCAATAGACAAGAAAGCATAGAGGTGTTAATGCAAGAGTAGTCATGCTAATCAATTCGTAGAGGGATTTAACTACACATAATTAGTCATGCCAATTGACATTAGCTGACAGAAAATATAAGAGTCTTAGACACAAAAGTAAACATGCTGGCTTAGAGCAATAAACAGGAAAGATTGAAACTTAAACAGAAGTAAACATGCTGAATAAGGTGATAAATAGGAAACAAACAGAGTTTAACACAGTAGTAGACAAGGTAAGTGAAATACAGAAGAGGCATGGATCAAACAGAAGTAAAGCAAAAGAAGAGAGAGCACATAGGTTCAAGCTTCATAGTATAATAAACGACATTAGGAAATAGGAACATACCAGTTAAATGAAGCAAAAATAGAAGGTGAAAATATGCAGGATTCAGTGGTCTAGCCTTGGCTTTCAGCCGGCTAGACAGTGCAATGAACACAAGTAGCAGAGAGCTGAGAGTAAAGTGTGTGAGTGTGTTTGTGAACTATTGTATGTGTTTGAAGAATCAGAATGAGAGTGTATATATAGTACTTAAGGAGTAGAACAAATAAGGCAAATAGAATCATATTTCAATCAATTAGGATCAATCAACCAATCACAGAATCAATTCCTATAGGGAAATCCGGAAAAGACCCCTTAATTGGGGATAGTCAAGTAACGACAAGAATTGGGGTTTAATTAAGGCAGCAAATCAGAATCATCCCATATAGAGAGTTAGTAAAATCCCAAACCATACTGATAATTAGTTAAGGCAAGTATAATCAGTTAAGGTCACAAATAAGTAAACAAGTAAAAGTCTCAGCAAATACTGATTTTAACAGGACATAATTATTCAAATTCCCTAAATAAAAATCAATTAAGATTGGTTCACAGGAATAAACATAATAACGGAAAAAAATTGAAGAAATCAATATAACAAACAAAAACATCTAGGGTTGAAGAATATACATGAGAATCAGTCAAGATAGTGAAGAACACCAAGTTTAAATACTGAAAAAGTTAGGAAAATCTTTGAAGAAAAGTTTGGGACGAAGCCTAATTTCAAAAAGAGTGAATAAAATCGAAGCAATTAACTAGAACACGAGATTTTCAAAGGAAAACACCCAATAAAACTCGAATCATTTCAGATCTACAAAGATCTGAACAGATTCAAGGACTAGGGAAACTAGGGTTTTCAGAAACAGTAGAGGTAAAAGAAAATCGGTCAAAAACTATGGATTCGCACTAAAAGAATAAGAGGAAACCCATACTCACAAATGAGAAAGGCCACAGACAAGCTTATAGATAAATTTTGGCAAGAACCAGGTCGAATTTCCATGAGATTCTCTCGAGGATCTACGTAATCAAATAACCAGGGGGTATAAGAGGCTAGTAGTGGTCGGAGAATGCTCAGCATCTCCATAGATAGGAGCTTTTTTTCGGTGACGGTGATTAGGGTTATAGGTGAGTTGAGAAACTATTGGAGAGGTAAGGGAACCAGTGACGACGAAAATGAAAGAGTGAGGGGGTTAGGGTTTGGGTTAGGATTAAAAATGGTAAGAAATAACGTGGACCGTTGATCTTAGAGATCAACGGCCACGATTAGGCGGGGCCTTTGGGTCGGGTAGATATAGGATTGGGCCTGGGGTGAATTGGGCTAAGTTTTGAGGGGTTTGGGCTGGTATAATGGGGTTAGGTCCGAAAATTAAAAGGGATTAAAATGGATATTTGTTAAATGCCCAATTAAAATAATTAGTAAAAAATAATTAACAAATTGTAAAAAAGAATTTCATGCATAAAAAATGTTTTAAAACAATTATTCAATATTTTAAAAATATAAAAAGTAATTTTCTGGTAAAATAATGTAATAATGTATACATGAGTTATTATTGCAAAGTTATTTCAATTATACCCCAAAAAATGCAAACATGGCTATGTATAAAATAATTACAGCTTAGTATAAATATAAATGGTAAAATTAAACCATAAATTGTTATAAAATCATTTGTAATGAAATTAGTAATTATTTATGTAATAAAATACTGGGATAAATTAATTAAAAATCCTTAAAAATGCAAAAATTATGAAAAAAATATTAATCGATGCTACTGTATTGTTTTGAAGGTATATATGTGTTTTGAAAATATTATAGGGAAAAATTGGGCATCAACAGGGCGTACCTGCTTTCGACCGTATACAGATAATCCCTGCGTTTCATAGAATAGAATGATGAGAAACGATTTGAGCCTCGAATTTTCGGAGTCCCTGATAATGACATCATCCCCGTGACACAAGCTTTCGAGGTGACTGAAATGTCCTATCGGTATGCTTCCCTAAAATATTAAATGCGTGCCAGTGGTGGTCTGCCACTAACGCCGCCAAAACATTACTGCTCTCCTATAAATACAGGGTTCCTCATCTCATTAATAACTTTACCTCCTCTTTGCAACTCCTCTGATCTCCTTTTCTCTTCATCTCCTTCTCCTTCTCCTTCGCCACTAGCTTATCCGCCCTCTTAGTGCCAAAAGTTATCAAACACCATCTCTTTCTGCTTCTTCCAACCAGAACTAATGGTGAAAACATCAAAAACTATTCCTCAAAAAGAGGGAACTTCATCCTCCTTTTCCCATCCGGCTGGCGGTAAGGCGTCGGCCCTTCACGAGATCATTCCCAGTGCTTGCATCTTAAAAAAGGACTTCACCGTTGAAAATACTCCCGATGCTCCTGGTCGATGTGAGCATGCTTCGAGGTATATCTTCGATAACGGAGAAGCACCTCGATGCGATGAAAAAGGATTGTGGTTGGGGGGTGAGGTCGTGTTATAGATCCCCACCCACAAGGAGAGCATTACCACTCACGTGGAGGGATTTCTAAGTGTTTACACTTATCCCTTCACGTTGGATCCCCTCGATCTAATTGTGATTTTTGTCAAAGATACCAAGTCACCCTTGGTCAAATCCACCCATCCTTCTGGCGAATAGTATCATCCTTTGCTACTTTTCCAGCAAGGCCGAGGGGCTCGAGTTCACTCTTAGTTATTTAATCTGCTTGTACTGGCCTCAGCTTTTTCGAGGGTTGATTAAAATCCAATGCCGGTCAACCAAGTCCTTCTTTGCCAGAAACGATAAAGATAGAGATCGAGGCTGGATGATCAGGTTCATTCGAGTGAGGACCAGCGACATCATCCCCAAGGAGAGAATGCCGTTCCCAAAAAAGTGGAACTTCGGCCGTAAGTGGAGTTGTCTCCCCAGTAATTTGTCGCATTTTGACTATGTTTTGCATGACGCTCTTACCTTTGTTTGCAGTAGTCGCTTGGATTCCCTATGCGATCCCTGATCTCGAAGATTAGGTCCGAAAACTAGCCGCGATCTGTCGAAGGGTAAATAGGAAGCCAAACATCATGGTAAAATCCTGGTACTTTCTTCTTTATTAGAGGCACTCCTTTTCTCATACTTAATTTTAATTTATGCAGACATTGGGGATTTTTCTGAAATAAGGCCGGCCCCTCATGGAGAAAGGATCGAGTCCTCGATCCCAAAATTAAAGAAGGATAATAAGAGAAAAGGGGCTTCAAAGCCCGAAGAACCCCAAAGCAAAGTGGGCCTGCTCGGAGACGTAGGAAGAATATCATTTCTCTGGATATAGACTCAGTCCACCAGTTCATGGATGACAAAAAAGATGCGGGTAAGGATTCGGTGCTGGTGACTCGAAATAGAAAACCAACCGAGGCTGCCGAGCCCTCCGATCTAGAGATCTTGCCTCGAGGTGTGGAAACCTCGAATAAAGATGAGGGCAAAACCCCTTAATCACCCAAGGTTACGGTTGTTCCTCGTCCTTCGTCGAGCACATCAAAGAAGACAGATTCCGAGGTTCCCATGACCGAACAGAGCGTCTCGGGCGACCTGTCCGGGGCCGTGACAATGGGTCACTCTCCATCGTTACCGGCTTACTCCGAGGACACCATAAGGGAAGCTCAGGTCTTGAGAACACCTGACTTGAGCGGCGTCCCCGATGAGAACGATCCTTTCTAGGATTGTTTCACTGGGGTTGATGATGTCGACCTCATCGACGCATCTTCCACCTTCGAAGAGGCCTAACATCTCTTCTCCAAGGTAAGAATTAATTCTTAACGTTGCAATTTGCCTTTTCTTACCTTACCTTAATTGATTATTGTTTTCCCGTGTAGTCCTTTACCATGTTTAAGGCCGATCTGAGCCAGTGTGAGGCCGAGCTGAATAAGTCCTTCGGTGAAGGGAAGGCCCTGAGGCTCCTTTGTAGTCAAAAGGAGGAGGATCTTAAAGAATTTCGGGCAGAGTTAGCCAAGGCTCGAGAGTATGAGGCCGAGATAGACAAGTAGATAACTGTAATTTTGAAAAAGTATGGTATTCTCATCCCAACTATGGAGACTAATACTTCGATGTCCCAGCTGTAGCAAAAAGTGTAGATGATGGGGCAGCTTCGAGGCGAGGTCGATTGGGTTAATTCTGAGTGCAACCAGTGGAGGGAAAAGATGGACCGCCTTGTTATAGAGAAAGAAGCTGCATTAGCCAAATTGGCATCGGTCGAGACCCAGCTCAGGGGTGTCAAGGAGAGTGGTACGGCCCAGGCCGAAAGGATTACCGAGCTCGAGGCCAATCTTTCCAAGTCCGAGGCCAATGCTGCTGAAGCCAGGACCGAGGTCAAGAAGACGCATATCACGGCTAATAAAATTGTTGTCGTGTATTTAAGGGACACCGAAGCCACTCAAATGGAGCTGACGGAAGCTGCCGGCCGGAAAAAGCGAAGCAATGACTTGTCCAGGTGCCAATCTAAGAGGGAGACCCTTGAAGATATTCATGTTAGAGGTTTCAACCTCACTGAATAGATAGCTCAAGAAAGGGCGATAGAAGTCGATTCCAGATTACTTGTCTCCTCCGATGATGACGACGATGGTGAAGGCAACCAAGGCGGGTCGATGATGAAAAGGGCCCCAAAGAAGAAACCACTCCCGATGAATAAGCTGCTTTCGAAGGAGAAGCTGATCTCGAAGAAGAAGCTGCTTCCGAGGGGGGGGGAGGCAACCTCGAGGTGTAGATAGGATTATTCTTTCTCTTTTTGTATTTTCCTTTCTGTCAAGCTTTTTGCCAAATTCTTGTACATATCTCTTTCTTAGATATATAAAAGAAACTTCCTTGAATGCCTTCTCAATATTTCTGCCTTACAATTTTTGCAATAATTTCATTCTTCGAACGGTGTACTCGAGATTCTGTCTTGGATGGTTTCTCTGAAGTGTTCGTGGTCGAGTTCGAATAAGGTTCAAACTTTTGGGGCATAAACCCTTTGCTGGATAATGGAAACTTTCCGAGCCATGATAAAAATATTTATTCGGGCTCGGGATAATCTAACCCTTGGGTTCAAATGGAGTGAGAAAAAGGTCTCGAACGCTTAGTGTATCGGCCCTTAGGTCTTTTAATTCGGGTTGTTATAGCCTCTAAGAGATGGCTATTGTTTCCCCTTTTCGGCTTAAAAGACTTGGTAACATTTTTTATATAAGCCTTGGCATGCATTTTTTTACCCATTGGGTTTTTGAGGGTTTTAGTGTCAATCGGGACCCTTTGTTTTTAGTGCCTTAGCACAAGTTTGTGTGTAAGTAAGTCGATACCTCTTGAGGTTTCTCGAGGGATGATTTTATTGAAGCCCTTTGATTATTTTTCCGATGGTAGCCTTTATTTAACCGGTTAATCAAAGTATTTGAAGGCCTTTAGTTAATGGCGAAAGTCGGACATCTCCGAACCATATTATTTCGGCCATAGCCTTTTTATATGATCGTAGTCTTTAATATGGCCGTAGCCTTCAGGCACGTCTCTTGGACTTATTTCTCGATATCATTTCGAAATTGTTTGAAATGTTAGTCCCTGAGTGTGATGGACTTGGCCTTTACGTTGAGGGATGACTCTTTGAGGTCTTATGAATTCGAGTTTAGACAACTCAGATGTACTGATTGTCAATGACAGTCCGCGAGTAGTCGAGGTGTATTTGTATTTTGTCCCTTAAGCCGTTTCTCACAGAGAATCAAAAGTATGGAGCTCGTATAGTAGCAAATTTCTTCAAGACACAAAGTGTTTAATATAGAAAGAATGCTTCTTTGAATAATTCATACATGCGTACATATTTTGCCATCGGGGATCATGTTTTGCCATCGGGGCTCGGCTGTTCTATATGGACACGGTTCTTCTGACCGTTTGGCCCATTACAAAGTTTTCCTATCGAGGCCTTCTTTGGCGTGAATTATTTTTCTCGAAAATATAGCCTCCGAGGGTGATGCCCCCCAGTATTCGAGGTTGATTGAAAAGAAGCCTTGGATACTGTTGAATTTTCCTTAGGTAGCACATAGTTGTTGCCTCGTTAAAACCTTGCCGGAAAAAACTCATTTTGGAAAAAACCCGATCTAAGGAAAAAAGAGTGCAAGCGTGCTTTAGAACCTAAGGTATTCGTGTAGACGGGTGCCCTCGATGTCCTCGATCAAACATCCGCAGTGAGTTAGTCTCAAATAAAAATGGAAAAAGGGGAGAAAGTCATACATTAGAAATAATATCGTTTGAGCAGTGTTACATTCCAATTGTTTGGCAATTGATCGCCTTCCATCATGCTAATAAGATCCTTTTCCGACGACTCCAATGACTCGATATTGTCACGACCCAAATTTCCCCTCCATTGGGTATCGTGATGGCACCTAGTCTTAACGACTAGGCAAGCCTAACATTCATGGAATAACAACAATAATAAATAAAATCTAATACTTTCTGAAAAAGAATTCTCTATAAAATGAACATATTCCCAAAACCCGGTAGTACAAGTCATAAGCTGTAAAGAGTTTACTACACCATCTAAATACAGCTGTTTGGAAGTAAGTGAAAACAATATAAATACAAAATATGAAGGTGACTCTGAAGCCTGCGAACACAGCAGCAGGTTACCTTGAGTCTCCTCAGCAAGAGTCCACACAACTACTAACGATCAATACCTGGATGTGCACAAAAAAATGTGCAGAAGTGTAAAATGAGCACACCACAGCGGTGCCCAGTAAGTATCAAGACTAACCTCAGTGAAGTAGTGACGAGGACTACTCAAGACACCCACTGGTCTAATAAATTGAACAAGCATAAATATAGGAATGACAGGACATGGCATCTATCTAATGGCTACACAATATAGTTAACAACATAACAACTACAATACAGAAGGAAATACAACAAATAATGACGGACCATCATAATAATACACAGAAGGATAGACGGGAGCACATCCCAAGTTCGGAAATCACAACACAATAAAGGCAAGTAGTAACTCAGCATTGCATTAGTCTCCACACCAGGCCTTAGCCATAAAAATCCCAATAAAATGGTCAAATATCCTCGAGTGTAAACTTTCACCCCGCAAGTTTTTATATTGAAAGCTTTAAGGTAATGTCCTTTTCAAGGTGAATTCTTTTGAAATATATATTTCCCAAGAGATGTATCTCAGACATAGTTTTCTTCAAGATAAAAGTTTTTCGAATATACTTTTCCAAAGAAAATGTCCTCGGGCATAGTTTTCTTCAACATAAACATTTTTCAAACATACTTTTCGAAAGGAGTGTCCTTCAAACATAGTTTTATTCAAGATAAATGTTTTTCAAATATACTTTCCAAATAATTGTCTTTCAACATAATTCCTTTAATAAAAATCTACCAGGATCCCGTCCCGAAATTCTGAATTTATCAAACAATACAGAGGATCTCCCGGAATACGTCTGTAGTCCAAAACAATATGCAGTACTAGGGGATCTCCCAGAATACGTCTGTAGTCCCAAAGTAAATATGCAGTACGGGGGGGGGGATCTCCTAGAATACGTCTGTAGTCCCCAATTTAAATATGCAGTACAGGGGGGATCTCCTAGAATACGCCTGTAGTCCCCAATTTAAATATGCAGTACAGGGAGATCTCCCGGAATACGTCAGTAGTCCCAAAGTAAATATGCAGTATAGGGGGATCTCCCGAAATACGTCCATAGTCCCCAATTTAAATATGCAGTGCAACAAAGAAAGATAACAATTATAGCACGACAGTAAACTGGTACATCACCACATCAAATACAAAGCAACCATGACAATGACACAAGGTACAGCGAATAAATCAATACAAGAACTTCAATTCACAAAGAAGCAGTGGAACATCGTTCACAAGTAACAATCACGATAAAGAATACTAAATGTAAAGGGAACAACTTGACTAGGGAAAAACAAGACAAAGCAACAAATCCACAAAATTCAAGTAAAAAATAAGAAGCCAATACAGGTCAAATAATTCCAAGTAACAACAAGTCGACTAAGATATAAGTTATCTAAACCCCTTATGAGGTTGAGCAACCATGAGAGATTTTCAATAATTCAATTAATTATAGGAAGTTTATGAAAATATAGCATGATGATAAAAAAGGTAAAACCTTTGGTTAAGTCAACACAGGGTCAAGTAGGCGGTAAGGGTGAATCCTAAAGTAACTAGTTCTAATCAAAGCATGTAGGGGTGAAACTAGAAATTTAGAACTCAAGTGTATCAAGAACAACTTCATACAAGGTGAATATAAGGACCTAAGAACCCTTAAAAGGTCAACCTTCTACAATAAGTCCAAGCACACACTCGTCACCTCGTGTACACGGACTACAATCAACATATAAGACTCAAATCCTAAGGGGTAATTGCCCCACACAAGGTTAGGCAAGATACTTACCTCAAAGATGACAACCCGGTACTCTAAAATGGACTTCTCGGGTGAAAAGGCCTCCGGACAGCTCAAAACCAACTAGAACAACTTCAAAACACACAAAAACTTATAAGGAACTATTCCGGATAATAAAGCTTCGATCTTTACAAAAATCTAAAAATCGACTCCCGGTCCTGCACCTCGGAACCCAATTTTTTTTATAAAATCCGAACACCCATTCCAAAATGAGTTCAACCATACAAAACCTACCAAATTACGATACTATTTCATCCCTCAAATCACGAAATTTCGTTTTGAAAATTTTCTTCAAAAACCAACATTTTCCCTAACTAAAAACACAATTTAAATGATAAAAACAAAGACTAATTCATGGAATATATTTAATTCTAATTGAAGAACTCTTACCCAATCGAATTATCTGAAAAACCCACCAAGAATCGCTCAAAACCGAGCTCTACAAGTCAAAATATGATAAAAATGGCCTAACCCTCGATTTTGGGATATATTTTGTCTGCCAAATTTTTAAGCATCGCGATCGCGAGAGGAGAGTTGCAATCGCGTAGAAGAAAAATCGCGGCTGTCCGAAACGTGCTACGCGATCGGGTATAAGGGGTAGACAGGCTACTGTGATCGCAAATAAGGTCACGCGAACACGAAGAAGAAAAAGGAAGGCTGCCCAGTTGCTCATCGCGAACGCGACAATGAGCTCGCGAATGCGGAGAAGAAGAAACAGGAACCTACGTGAACGCGTAGATAAGGACGCGAACGCGAAGGTAAAAAATGCAAAGCTACGCAATCGCGAAGAAGGGTATCAGACACTAGAAAACAACAGTGCAAAAATAGGGGAAAATGACCCGAAACACACCCGAGGCCCCCAGAACCCCGTCTAAACATACAAACAAGTCATATAACCTAACACGGACTCGCTCGAGGTCTCAAATCACATAAAACAATGCCGAAATGACAAATCTCACTATAATTCGAACTTATGAACTTTCAAATCTTCAAACTTCTAAACTCGTGCCAAACCCTATCAACTCAACCCGGAAAGAATCCAAATTTTGCAGACAAGTCCCAATTGACATCTTGGAGCTACTCCAACTCTCAAAATCACATTCTGACCCTGATATCCCAAAAAGTCAACTGTGGTCAAACTTCTCCATTTCCCAGACTTCAAATTTTCCAACTTTTGTTGAATTGCCTCAAATTTCTCTATGGACCTCAAAATCCAATTCTAGATGCGCGTCTAATTCCAAAATCACCATACGAAGATGTTGACATTATCCAAAACTTATTTCGGGGCCATTTACACAAAAGTCAAAATTCCGGTCAAATTCCACCATTTAAGCTTCCAAAACTGAAATCCTTCTTCCAATTCGACTACACATCATCCGGTAACTGAATCCAACCATGCACACAAGTCGATATACATAATATGAAGCTTCTCAAGACCTTATTCACTGAATGGAGTTTAATTTATCAAAATGACCGGTCGGGTCGTTACATTCTCCCCCTCTTAAAATAAACGTTTGTCCTCGAACGTGCCAAGACTCGCCTCGAACTCATCCGATAACTGAATGCACACTTCCGACACACACCCACGGGGTGATCCCACGTCACCCCAATCTACATAAGACTAACGACACATAACAACTGTGATTTAGCCTTCCTACCAACACCGATAAGCCTCATACCTCAAATCCTCACCTTCTACTCATTTCCAAAAGACCCGATTCTAAATCCTTATCCGGCATCCGCCTCAACTACCTACATCAACTCATGGTTTCACCCACAAGGTACGACCACACATTATAACACATCACACATAGGCCCATAATAACACTTTTGATCACAATAGCTGCGCGAAATTGACTCAGCACTGGCAATTTACTTTGTATCTGAAATACTCTGTCTCAACCTCTCATAACACTAATAATGATGCAAGAAACACAATGATCTCATAATTAGATACCCGAACCACCAAAGCCACAATTAACATCACCGGGCACACACCCTGCAACCTCAAACTCAAGAAGCACAGAACGAAAATGACAGAATATGAAAAGAGAAGCACATAAGGAAACTATCAAACAAGCCCGACAAGCACAACCCTCTATCAATACTAACCTACATAACAATATAAAAAGGAAATAATTAAAGCACATGAACAAATCACAAGGATCCCATCCTGATATAAATTGCACCGGTGTACTTAGCCCGGTTTCAACATATCCAATCACAAGAGATCATGAGAGTCTCTCCCTCAACTATAAATCACGTACCAAATATATATCATACCAATTGAAATATCTCACTAAATCATCTCGGCTAATAAAATAATAATTCTCACTTAACTCACATCTCGATAGAGTATCAAATCACATCTCGTAAACAAAATACTTAGGGAAATCACATTAAGCCTACCATGACGATAACAAGAAATCACTTCTATTCTCACCACTCTAAATGATGAATGAAAAAATTGATAAACACGTGATACCACTTTTAGAATCTCCCATCATGAGCAGACATAAAAAATAGAGTGCAAAGTATGAAACTCACTCCTAAATGAAACAACAATTAATGGAACTCGTCCCGACCAGCAGAACTATAATGAAATACAAATGGTGCCCCTCTGTAACAGATCAAAACATACATATATGATAATATCTGGCACAACAGCCTCCAGACTACTATACGAAGCGCATCAACGGATCAGGCTTCTCCCTCTTGGGCGCCCTCTACTCACCTGAATGCCCTGTTGTAACACATATGCCCGGAACCTGGGACAATCTCTCACCCTGTAACTGGTATCTCCACACTCAAAACAACCTCTCTGTTGGCGTGACTGTGGAAACTGTGCAACACGAGTACTCTGAGGCCCATGAGTGCCTGAAATCCCATGCAAAACCGGTAATGCAAACTAAACTGGCTGACACACAAAACCTCTACCATGTCGTACCCTGCCTCCATAATAAGGACCAGTAGATCTCTCTGGCCTATGAGGCCTCCTTACCTCCCTGTACTCTCTCCCCTAATCTCTTCTGTACTCTCGCCCCCGGTCTCACATGCCCTCTAACCGACGAGCGATCCCTACCATTTGCTGGAACGAGACATCTGACTCCAACTCTCGATTCAACCAAGTGAGGTGCATATTTGGCCAACTCACTGAATCTGACGTCATATTCTAATACTGACATAGTGCCCTGACACAACTGCTCAAACTCCGTGCGCCATGCATCCTGAAGGGACTGGGGTACAAACTCTCTCAAGAACATCTCTGAAAACTGACTCTATGTAAGTGAAGCTGACTCAGCCGAGCTACCTAACTCACATGCCCGCCACCACTGATAAGCTGCCCCCTGAAGCTGGAACGTAGTAAAAGCAACCCCACTCGTCTCAACAATATCCAAAGTGTGGAGGATGTTGTGGCACTCCTCCAGAAAACCCTGTGCACTCTCTCAAGCCAATCCGTTGAATGTATGAGGGTTATATCTCTTGAACCTTGAAAATCTAAGCTGCTCTCCCTCAGATGCTGCTGCTCTGACCATGAGCTAAACTGGAACCACAGGTTATGTTACTATAACACGTGGACCCTGACCAACGTGAACTCGTTGCTCTGGAGTGTGGACGCTGGGAGTCTGGGCTCCTCCCCGGGCCGGTGAAGTAACTGGTGCAACCTGAAATAACCCCGCCTGAGCCAATGTACCAAACATACTCAGGAACTGTGCTAAAGTCTCCTGAATTTTGGGGGTAGCAACAGGCGCCTTCTGTGCCTGCCCCCAACAGGAAGTGCTGGCGGCTCCTCAACGACTGCTCTGGTAGGTGTCCTAACTACGGCACCTGCTCCTCGTCGACCTATGCCTCTGCCCCTAGTGACATCTATCTCGAGGGTAACATCATCAGGAACCGCAGCTCGTGTCCTCACCATTTGTGAGAGAATAGAATGATAAATTTCAAACTTCAAGGAACTCGCACGATAGTATCGAAAGAAATGGAATTGTCCTAATAGTCGGTAGCATCTCGAAGATAAGTACAGATGTCTCCGTACGATCTGCAAGACTCTACTAAACTCGCTTATGACTCATAGCACCTATGAACCTAGAGATCTGATACCAACTTGTGGCGACCCAAATTTCCCCTCCGTTGGGTATCGTGATGGCACCAAGTCTTAAGGACTAGGCAAGCCTAACATTCATGGAATAGCAACAATAATAAATAAAATCTAATACTTTCTGAAAAGAATTCTTTATACAATGAACATATCCCCAAAATCTGGTAGTACAAGTCATAAGCTCTAAAGAGTTTACTACAACATCTAAATACAATTGTTTGGAAGTAAGTGAAAACAATATAAATACAAAATATGAAGGTGACTCTGAAGCCTGCAAACACAGTAGCAAGTTACCTTGTTGGAAATCACAACACAATAAAGGCAAGTAGTAACCCAGCATTGCATTAGTCTCCACATCAGGCCTTAGCCATAAAATCCCAATAAAATGGTCAAACATCTTCGAGTGTAAACTTTCACCCGCAAGTTTGTATATTGAAAGCTTTAAGGTAATGTCCTTTTCAAGGTGAATTCTTTTGAAATATATATTTACCAAGAGATGTCTCTCAGACATAGTTTTCTTCAAGATAAAAGTTTTTCGAATAACTTTTCCAAAGAAAATGTCCTTCAGGCATAGTTTTCTTTAACATCAACATTTTTCAAATATACTTTTCGAAAGGAGTGTCCTTCAAACATAGTTTTATTCAGGATAAATGTTTTTCAAATATACTTTCCAAATAATGGTCTTTCAACATAATTCCTTTGATAAAAATCTACCGGGATCCCGTCCCGAAATTCTGAATCGTCTGTATTCCCCAATTTAAATATGCAGTACAGGGGGATCTCCCAGAATATGTCCGTAGTCCCAAAGTAAATATGCAGTATAGGGGGATCTCCCGGAATACGCCCATAGTCCCAAAGTAAATATGCAGTACATGGGGGATCTCCCAGAATACGTTTGTAGTCCCCAATTTAAATATGTAGTGCAACAAACAAAGACAACAATTATAGCACGGCAGTAAACTCGTTCATCACCACATCAAATACAAAGCAACCATGACAATGACACAAGGTACGGAGAATAAATCAATACAAGAACTTCAATTCACAAAGAAACAACGGAACATCATTCACAAAGAATTATCACTGTAAAGAATACTAAATGTAAAGAGAACAGCTTGACCAGGGAAAAACAAGACAAAGCAACAAATCCACAAAATTCAAGTCAAAATTAAGAAGCCAACACAAGTCAAATAATTCCAAGTAAGGACAAGTCGACCAAGATATAAGTTATCTAAACCCCTTATGAGGTTGAGAAATTATGAGAGATTTTCAACAATTCAATTAATTATAGGCAGTTTATGAAAATATACCATGACGATAAAAGAGGTAAAACCTTTGGTTAAGTCAACACAGGGTCAAGTAGGCGGTAGGGGTGAAACTAGAAATTTAGAACTCAAGTATATCAAGAACAACTTCATAAAAGGTGAATATAAGGACCTAAGAACCCTAAAAGGTCAACCTTCTACAATAAGTCCAAGCACACACTCGTCACCTTGTATATACGAACTACAATCAACATATAAGACTCAAATCCTAAGGGGTAATTACCCCACACAAGGTTAGGCAAGATACTTACCTCAAAGACGACAACCCGATACTCTAAAATGGACTTCTCGGGTGAAAAGGCCTCCGGACGGCTCAAAACCAACTAGAACAACTTCAAAACACACATAAAACTTATAAGGAACTATTCCGGATAATAAAGCTTCGATCTTTACAAAAATCTAAAAATCGTCCCAAAAGTCGACTCCTGGGCCCGCACTTCGGAACCCGACAAATTTTATAAAATCCGAACACCCATTCCAAAATGAGTTCAACCATACAAAAATTACCAAATTCCGACACCATTTCGTCCCTCAAATCACGAATTTTATTTTGAAAATTTTCTTCAAAATCCAACATTTTCTCTAACTAAAAACACAATTTAAATGATAAAAACAAAGACTAATTCATGGAATATATTTAATTCTAAGTGAATAACACTTACCCAATCGAATTATCTGAAAACCACACCAAGAATCGCTCAAAACTGGGCTCTGCAAGTCAAAATATGATAAAAATGGCCTAACCCTCGATTTTGGGATATATTATGTCTGCCCAGATTTTTAAGCATCGCGATCGCGAGAGGAGAGTTGCGATCGCGTAGAAGAAAAATCGCTGCCGTCCAAAACGTGCTACGTGATCGCGGAAATGCTTATACGATCGCGTATAAGGGGTAGACAAGCTAATACGATCGCAAATAAGGTCACCCGAACGCGAAGAAGAAAAAGGAAGGCTGCCCAGGTTTCTCATCGCGAACGCGACAATGAGCTCGCGAACGCGGAGAAGAAGAAACATGAAACTACGTGAACGCAGAGAAGAAGAAATAGGAAACTACCCGAACACATAGGTAAGAACGCGAACGCGAAGGTCAAAAATGTAAAGCTACTCGATCGGAGAAGAGACTTTGCTCACGAAGACGGGTATCAGACACCAGAAAACAGTAGTGCAAAAATAGGGAAAAATGACCCGATGCCCATACGAAACACACCCGAGGCTCTCGGAACCCCGTCTAAACACACAAACAAGTCATATAACCTAACACGGACTCGCTCGAGGTCTCAAATCACATCAAAAAATGCCGAAACGACGAATCACACTATAATTCGAACTTATGAACTTTCAAATCTTCAAACTTCTAAACCCGTGCTGAAACCTATAAACTCAACCCGGAAAGATGCCAAATTTTGCAGATAAGTACCAGTTGACATCTCAGAGCTACTCCAACTCTCATAATCACATTCCGACCCCGATATCCCACAAAGTCAACTATGGTCAAACTTCTCCATTTCTCAAACTTCAAATTTTCCAACTTTCGCCGAATTGCCTCAAATTTCTCTAAACCTCCAAATCCAATTCCGGACGCACACCTAATTCCAAAATCACCATACAGAGTTGTTGACATTATCCAAAACTTATTCTGGGGCCATTTACACAAAAGTCAAAATTTCGGTCAAATTCCACTGCTTAAGCTTCCAAAACTGAAATCCTTCTTCCAATTCGACTCCGGATCATCCGGTAACTGAATCCAACCATGCACGCAAGTCGATATAAATAATACGAAGCTTCTCAATACCTTATTCTACCGAAAGGAGATTAAATTCTAAAAAAGACCGGTCGGGTCGTTATAGATATGGTCCTTCCCAATTTGGGCCTAGTTTCCCTTCATTCACGTCTCGAGAATTGAGGGTAACTTTCCTTAGAACTAAGTCCCCGATTCCGAAATGGTGAAGGTTGGCCCTTCTATTATAATATTTTTCAATTCTTTATTTCTGTGCAGCCATTCGAACAAGCCCAGCTTCTCATTTTTCATCCAATAGTTCGAGGCTAGTGTTCATAGCCTAGTGATTTTTTTTCTCCATTTCATGCCGAAACCTGGTGCTAGGTTCTCCAACCTTGATTAGAATTAAGGCCTCGGAGCCATATACCAAGGAGAACGGAGTTACCCCCGTGCTGGACTTTGATGTCGTTCGGTATGCCCAAAGGACCTCGGGCAGAACCTCTCTCCATTTCCCCTTAGCGTCACTCAACATTTTCTTCAAATTTTTGATAATAGTCTTGTTCGTGGATTCGTCCTGTCCGTTTGTGCTTCGGTGATATGGTGTCGATAAGATCCTTTTTATTTTGTGTTCTTCGAGGAACTTTCTTACCTTGTTGCCGATGAATTGCTTCCCGTTGCCGCATGCGATTTCAGCGGGTATCCCGAACCGACACACGATGTGATCCCATATGAATTCTATAAACTCCTTTTCTCTTACCTTCTCGAAGTCCTAGGCTTCCACCCATTTGGAAAAGCAGTCAGTCATAAACAAAATGAATTTAGCTTTACCTGGTGCCGTTGGTAGAGGGCCTACGATGTCCATCCCCCATTTCATGAATGGCCACGGGGATAGGACTAAATGGAGTTGTTCTCTGGGCTGATGGATAATTGGTGCAAACCTTTGGCATTTGTCGCCCTTAGTGTCTTTTTCCATGCTATCCCAGTAGTATCCTGCTCTAATAATTTTGTGAATCAAAGATTCGGCGCCGGAGTGGTTCCCACAAGTGCCTTCGTGAATTTCTCGCAAAACATAATCGGTATCCCCCGGTCCTAAGCATACCGCCATTGGTCCATCGAAGGTCCTTCGATATAATGTTCCTTCTTTATCCAATGTGAATCGGGCTGCTTTACCTTTGCATCCTATATTCTCGAACCTCGAAGCTTTTGTTCACTTGGTTCACCACCAATAGGGAGTCAGACTTGGCCTCGATGACCTCTGTCCCCAAGATTTTAGCTAATTCGAGACCTGCAATCATGGCCTCGTACTCGGCCTCATTGTTAGTCAACCTGGGAGTTTTGATAGATTGTCTAATAGTGCTACCCGTAGGCAGCTTAAAAACTATACCGAGCCCGGACCTTTTCACATTCGAGGCTCCGTCTGTGAAGAGGGTCCATACCCACGATGACGTACCCGATTTTAGTAGAAGTTCCTTCTCCACTTTGGGTACGAGGGTTGGCGTGAAATCATCCACGAAGTCCGCTAAAACTTGAGACTTGATAGTCGTTTGGGGTTGATATTTAATATCGCACCCGCCAAGTTCAATGGCCCGTTGGGCCAATCGGCCAGACAACTCGAGCTTGTGCAAAACATTTTGGAGTGGATAAGTAGTTACCACACATATGGGGTGACATTGGAAATATGGCTTCAATTTTCTAGATAAGCTTATTAATGCAAGTGCTAACTTCCTAAGTGTGGATACCTAGTTTCAGCATCTCCTAAGGTTCGACTTATATAATAAACATGAAATTGCGTACCTTGCTCTTCTCGAAGTAATACACCACTTAAAGCTACTTCGAAACAGCCAAGTATCAGTACAGTTTCTCATCTGCCTTCGGGGTGTGGAGTAGAGATGGGCTCAATAAGTACCGCTTTAGTTCCCGGTTGTTGGCATTCCGGAGTCCATGCGAAATCATTTTTCTTTTTGAGTAAGGAGAAGAACTTGTGAATTCGATCAGAAAACCTCGAGATTAATCGGCCCAAAGTAGTTATCCGTTCGGTTAGCCGTTGTACGACTTTTACACTATCCATGATGGTGATGTCTGTCGCGCGCCCCTCTCTTCTCCCTCTCCTTTCAGATCGGTCAGGGTATTCGACATTATTGGGACAACTCATTTCCTTTTGGGAAAGGGGTATGGAATTGAAGAGTCTCCTCCTAACGAATTAAGGTGCGTTAGGGCACCTACTAAGTGTCATTTACAAACACAGATTGGATAACCAGAGATAGGGTAAGGGCTTGAAATTACTTCAAGGGGAAGGTGTTAGGCACCCCTCGAAGTCCACAAATGTGGTTCCCTACAAACAAACTTTGTGAATTTTAAAACAGGTAGCACATGAGAAATAAAAGCACATAGGTAAACAAATAAAGGTTTTTGAGAAGATTCGCAGTGTAAGCACACATATGTGCTAAAGATAGGGGGTCCTAGGTTGTTTATCCTATAGGATCATATCCATGCAATGCCCGGTAATCTCTCCTCAATGAGGGGCTACACGTTGCATTAGCGCACAGGTCATCATATCCATGTCTACCCTTTCCCACCCCTTAGTAGTTATTAAGCGAGTTTATTTAACGACCTCTATTCGTGATGTTACCCATCCCTTCTTAATGGTCCTGGAGGAGATTAGGACCTCTACCTATAGGCAGTTCTAGACAGACCCCTAAGGTTTAAAAGCAGAAAATACTAGGTGACAAACAAGAACAAATAGGACTTTAGCAGATAAAGGAAGGAAAGAGCAATTAAGAGGCTCAGATTTACCTCCACAGATAATGCACATAAACAGCACGACTCAAACACAAACAAGAGCAATATTATTAGACAGGATCCTAAAACATGATGTCTAAGTGAATATCAAAACACAGAAGATATGCAGTTTTATTTTATAAATCCAGAAGAAGGGGGACATAATCGGTTTGCCTACTGATTTTAAGCATGTTAACCATTAAGCAGTAAACACAAAAGCAACAGTTTTCCAGTTTTATAAAGGTTGGTTACCTAAGTCTTGCCTAGTCGTTGAGGGAATGCACAATAGTGACCAGAATTGTTAAAGAAACTGTTGGGAAGCTTTTATACCTAAAGTATGTTGTTCTAAGTGTTGCAAAGACACAAGGATTATTACCAGTTTTACTAACACATGATAATCATATGTGAGACTGTCTTGTGTCCCTTTTTCATGCATCAGTACTAGGTGTGACTTAGTGAGATCCTAAAACAGGGTATCTAGTATGAACATTATAAGATGCAGAATGCTTTATATGCAAAATTCCTAAAAAAGAATGATTTCTATATGCACAGAAAGTTACAGCATGATTTCATAATATGCAGTAGCAATAGTTTTCATGTTAATGTTGATGTCGACAACAGACATGGCTAGTCCCCCTTTCACTATCAATCCCCAATATTCGTTTACAACAATTATAACAAACCAATGTGAATGAATTACATAAATAGATAAATAAAAATAAGAAGTTACACTATAGGGAGCCTGAAAATAGGCCCAGATTCTTAGAATTTCAAATGCCCAAATGTTTCATAGCCTTTCTCATATCCGGGTGTGTCAGAGTTCCCTAAGGACCTCAAGGGATCCTGGGCAGTGCTGACACCCAGATTTCACAATCATAATTGAGTAAGTGCAGTGTGGAAGTGCCAGCCCCAATGCATCAGAGTTCAGAGGGATCTCACAGGAATCCCAAGGCAGTCATACACTGGAGGGGCATAACTTAAGGACCTAAGAGTAGAGTGAGAGTGCTTGACATAGTTTTAAAAAGGTTTAACAGGAAAGTAGTATTTGAAAAAGAGACCCAGTTGAAGTAGTTTTATGAAATAGGAGAATTGTTTAGTAAAACAGCTTTTGGGAACAGTTGTGTAATTTAAACAAACAGCAGGTCAGTCAAACAAGTTCAACAATACTCAGAGAACAAACCTTCACACAAGGATAACTGGGGATTGGGGACAAGTAGAGCAGGTATGGTGAACACATAACAGACATTGGTCCTTGGCAATTAGTGCAAATAGTAAGACATAGATTCAGGAGTGCTAATTAAAACAAAGTCACAGAATCAGAAGTGCTTTACGGGATTCATGGAGTTAGGAGATAGTATAGTATAGGATTTCATACTAAACATGATTGAGCATATCATCAAGACAACTTAGGGTAACAAATGAATAGGTGCATACCAGAACTAGGCAACCAGTACACAAGCATCAAAACAGAGTTGAGTCACATTGAGTCAGATTACAGGTTTATAAGAACATGTTAACCCTAAAGAGTTAAGACAACTAGCATACTAGATGAAGCAATGATGCAAGGAGGTCAATTACATGTTGAACAACAAAACAATAGATAGAAGCAGATTAGGAACATGATAAACTGAAGTAGTAAAATAAACATATTGGTTTTGGGACTTGAATTGAAAATCAGAACATACCAGTAAAGAGACAGTAAACACAAAAGTGAAGAGACATGAGAGCATAATAGTTAGACTTGGCTTGCAGCCGGCTAACTTAGAATAATAGTAAGTGACACAGAAAGAGAGCAGAAAGCTTTGAGTATGAGAGATAGTTTTTGAACCAAATGTGTTCGTGTGTGTGTTGGTGAATTGTCTATGTGAGTGTGTGTATATATATATATATAGTAGTTTGAAAATAGGTAGAATAAGGTAAGAATCACAATTAGGCAGATTATGGAACTCAGAACCAATTAGAGTAAAATCAATGCAAGTACTCCCTTGATTAAGGGAGTTAACTTCAAACGGTAAGAACAAGTAACAAATAAGGAAAGAAATCAATGTGTAACTTGAGCATAACAAATAAGGAAATAATTCAAACAGTGCAAGTACAGAACATGTAATTAGGACTTGGTACATAAGGTTATAATTAAGGAAATATCATAAGAATCTATTAACAATATAGTCAACCATAAAATAAGGCGAGAAAATAACTTACAAGTTGGAAATCAGTGAAAGATATCATAACAGGAAATCACTAAAAGGTGTTAATCACAGAAAATTAGGGATTCAAATAGGAACATGTCACGACCCAAATTCCCACACGGGTCGTGATGGCGCCCAACAGCGGGGTTAGGCAAGCCAACATGAATTACACCAAGTGTTACCCTTCCCATTTGGTTAATTATCCCAACATTTACCAGTTTTAAACAATTATTAGCATGATGATAGCCTGTGACATAAATTAAAACCATCTGATACATGAGCCAAAAGATAAGCATATGAATAAATATACAGCCCAAAACCCAAAATATACACTACGTGTGTGCCAGGAACTAGTGTCACGAGTATCACGGGCAACTATCTAAATATACAAGGATAACATATATATACACAATCCCATAGTCTGAATGAAATAGACGGGAAAATAACAAAAGGAAACTCCGGGGAGCTGCCAGAGATCGTCAGGAAGAGCAGCTTACCGTGAAGTCGAATCAGCCCAAGTCAGTATCTAACACCGGCCTGATAATCAGATGTGCCAGAAAAAAAAAAAAGAATTGCAGCATGAGTACATAATAAATATGTACCCAGTGAGTATCCCGCCCAAACTCGAAAGAGTAGTGACGAGAGGTCGACTAGGTACTCACTAAGGTCCAGCAATATAATATATGATGAAATATGGCTAAAGCAATAGGCATGGGAAACAGTGAGCAGCAAGTACATGGCAAATAACGAAAAACACATAATAATTGAAGAAAAAGAACAACAAGGTACCAAATTCTTCTCTTAACCAATACCTGACACTCCAGTTTTTAAGTGACTCAGAACTCAAGTGATCATACACATACCACGACAAGACAACCGACCGAAGTCATAAGGGTGGTCATAGGGACTGAGGTCATAAGCTAACCCACGATCGCGAATCATACCTGTGACTCGCGTGCTGACTCGATATAATAAGCTAACCCACGATCGCGCATCATCCCTGCGACTCGTGTGCTGACTCGATAATAATAAGCTGACCCACGATCGCGCATCATACCTGCGGCTCGTGTGCTGACTCGATAATAATAATAAGCTGACCCATGGCCGCGCATCATACCTGGGGCTCGTGTGCTGACTCGATATCAAGTGTGTATATATATAAGTACATGTGTGTACCAACTCAACAGTGAACTCAACGGGACTGTGTCAATACCACAGATAGCCAACTGGGATCCAAATCATAATGTTTCATGTGTCCATATCACTTCGACAATAATTACAACTCTTAACACATACAAGGTACAAATAAGGCACATAGTGGCATGCTCGTGTGTCCTAAAGTTACCCGACATAGCAATATAGTCGCCACGTACGGACTCTCATCACTTGGTGCGTACGCGGCCCCCACAATATGTATTCATAGCAAATAAGGAACCTGTGGGGACATTTCCCCCTTACAAGGTTGGAAAGGAGACTCACTTCGTGACGAAACCACCCCTTGGATCAAGGATGCGCCCGAATCTCCGAAATTTACCCTCGACGGCTCGCAACTAGCCAAGTATAGTATAATGACATAAATGCATGCTCAAAATAGGGAAATTATTCTAGTTTATCCAAAATTTGACATTCTTGAAAAATTCCCAAAATCCAACCCCGGTCCCACGCGCTCGGATTCTGAAAATTCTCGAAGGGATCACTCACCCGAAACCTAAGGATCATAATTACGTCACTTTTGTGGAATGCATGGCTAACATCGGGTGGTTTATCAAATTCTTAAGAGCCCTAACTTGTAGTATCCAATTCTTGATTTTTTTGACGTTTTAGAATTAATTCTAGATGAATTCCATGTACAAATTTAGGAAAATAGAGAGAAATTACTCACCTTAGCACTATATAGGTCGTGGGGGTGCTGCTCAGCTTCAAGGCCCTCTAATGGAGTTTGTGTATGAGAAAAATGAAGACAATCTCGTTTTTAAAACAGTTAAAGGGGTCTGGCTACACGGGTTTCCGCACCTGCGACCAAGGGACTACACCTGCGGTCCCGCACCAGCGAGAGAAATAACCGCACCTACGGTAAATGGTGAGGGGGTTGGGGACCGCACCAGCGGAAGGTTTTCCGCACCAGCGGATCCGCCCCTACAGAAATGGTTCCGCACCTGCGAAGGCTGGGGGCCCCCTGGATTTTCGCACCTATGAGGCTGGGACCGCAGGAGCAGTCCCACACCTGCGGCTGGGCAATCGCACCTACGGTCACACCAGCAACAGCTGCAACATCAGTTGTATTAGTTGGTTTTTGGCCTCGTTAGGTGCCCGGGAGGCACCTGGGCCCACCCGATCCCTTATCCAAATATACCAACGACTTCCAAATCATAATACGGACTCGATCGAGCCTTCGGAACACCCAAAACAACGCTAAAACTCAAAATCACACCCCCAAACCCCAAGAACCAAACTTAGAAATTTTCAATTTTCTAGACTTCGATCATATCGCACCGAACCAACCTATACAACTCGGAATGACCTCAAATTTTGCAGGCAAGTCATAATTAACATAATGGTACTATTCCTGGTCTCGGAATTCCGTTCAGACCTTGATAACACAAAAACACGTCCCAACCCAAAAATATGAACTTAAGGAACTTCTTATTTTAATATTGGGCGCCGAAATGCCCCAGGGTTATCAAAAACCCAATCCGAGCATACGCCCAAGTCCAAAATCATCACACAAAGCTACCGGAACCGACGAAACTCGATTCCGAGGTCGTTTATCCAAAATGTTGACTGAAGTCAAACTTGGCCTTAAAGGCCAACCTTAAGGAAGCAATTGTTCCTATTGCACTCAAAACACCTCAGAATCCCAAACCACCAGTCCCCGCAAGTCATAAATCATAAAATGCCGCTATAGGAAGTTTCATTTAGGGAAACGGGGCCCGATAACGCAAAATGACCGGTCGGGTCGTTACAGAACAATACTGATTAAGGGGAGAATTAACACAAAATTTCTATGAACAAACGGAATAAACACATAATAGGCAAGAAGAAGTAAAATCAGAAATATAGTAGAGTAAGAATCACATAAAATCAGGGATTCAACTAGAGAAGATAGAACTGATTAGAGGAATTAACAGAATAAACATAATATAAGCGGAAGAAGCAAGAATCAGAAACCCTACTGAAAATAATAGGGTAAAATCATAGAAACTCAGAGTGTTCATGAGAAACAAGCACACGAACATATTACCAAAGACGAACTCATAATTGTAACAAGTGTTAAAACTAAGGCTTTATGATAACAAGTTATGAATAAAAAGCAATTTTAACAAAAGGTCATTTTAAACATCAGAGAACAACATTAAAAGTCCATAAATATATTTTGAAGAAAAGTTCCGGAAAACCTAATGGAAAAATAAAGCGACACTTTGAGAAATCGAAAGGTTTTTCATGAAACAAACGAAAATAGCTCAGAAAGACCCCAGAAATAGAGAGACCGGCTTAGAAACCCAAAGGTTTAGCCGGAAAAAAAGAAAGATATTACTCGATCGAGCCATGGTGGCCTGAGAATGGTGAGCACAGGCCCAGGGGTAAGTGGAATGGCCACTAGTCCCTTGAGGACCTCAAAGAAAGCAAGAATCCCGGCATAGGAGAGCCATTAAGGCTGGAGGATGGTGGTAAGCCCCCATAGTCGACGTCATGAGAGCACCGGCGAGGGGAAATTACGGTTAGGGCATAGAGAGTTTGAGAGAAGAAGAGAGGAGATGACGGCGGAGTGTGAGAGGAGAAATGAGAGAATGAGGGTTTGGGGGGTAGACTATTAGGTTAATTATGGAATGGGGGATCTGGTCCGTTGATCAAAAATTGATCAATGGTTCAGATTAAACAAGACATTGGGTCGGGGGAATAATGTATTTGGTCTTGGGGTATTTGGGCTTTATTTAATCAGGTTTGGGCTGGTTTAATAGGGAGTGATTAATCAATCTAGGCTAAAATTGAAATAGGCATGGGCTATTTGTTAAATACCCAGATAGTTTAAGTAAAATAGTTTTATAAGGTAATCATTATTTATAAAAATGAATCATATGCATGGAAATAACTTTAAAATGGTTATTTGATATTTAAAAATATAGAAGGCTAATTTCTGGTAAGAAAATAGTATAAAATTACATGCTTAGGCTATAATTGCAAAGCTATTGCAATTATATCCAAAAGATGCCTATTTGGCTAATTATGAAATAAATTTGATCTTATTAGGACCATAAACAATGAATTAAATCAAGAAATGCCTTTGAAATTATTTGTGATGCGATTTTGTAATTATTTATTGGAAATAAAATGCTAGATAAATTAGACAAAATATAAGAAAATTATGGAACAATACCAATCGTTGTTAATGCATGATTTTGAAGGTACATTGAAATTTTAAAAATATTTTGGGAAACATTGGGTATCAAAAATGTCTTCGATGGATTTAATTTTGTCGGGGTTGATCTCGATCCCCCTACCTGACACCATGAAACCCAGGAACTTGCCTGAACCGACTCCGAAAGAACATTTCTCGGGGTTGAGTTTCATGTTGTATTTTCTCAAAATCTCGAACACTGCCTGCAAATGAGTTAAATGGCCCTCTGCATGGAGGGACTTAATTAACATGTCGTCAATGTAAACTTCCATTGACCTATTTGATCTTCGATCATCTTATTTACTAGGCGTTGGTAAGTAACTCCTGCATTTTTTATCCCGAAGGGCATTACATTGTAACAATATGTTCCATACTTGGTGATAAATGAGGTTTTTTCCTGGTCCTCCGGGTTCATCTGAATTTTATTGTACCCGGAATAGGCATCGAAAAAGGTAAGGATCTCGTGGCCAATCGTGGCGTCGATCATACGGTCGATGTTAGGCAGTAGAAAAGTGTCTTTAGGGCATGCCTTGCTCAAATCCTATTAATCTACGCAGATTCTAAGTTTGTTTCCCCTTTTAGGGACTACGACCACATTGGCTAACCATTCGGGGTATTTTACTTCCCTAAAGGACCCTATTTTGAGAAGTTTAGTTACCTCGTCCTTTATGAATGCATGCTTTGCCTCGGACTGGGGCCTTCTCTTTTGCTTCACTGGTTTAACCCTGGGGTCGAGACTTAGCCGATGTGTTGTTATCCCCGATGGGATCCCTGTCATGTCTAAATGGGACCGAGAAAAACAATATATGTTATTGATAAGGAATTGAATGAGTTTTTTCCTGAGTTCGGGGGTTAATCCCATTTCTAGGTATACCTTCCGTTTGGGAAGATGCTCAATCAATATCACCTGTTCCAGCTCCTCGACTGTTCACTTGGTTGCATCTGATTCCTCGGGAATGACGAAAGCTCGAGGGGTAAGGAAATCCTTTTCTTTTTCCTCGATTACTGTTCCCCTGACTCGATCGAGGCCGGGGACGGTGATTGCTATTTAGCCATCTGCTTGTCTTTGATGTTTGATTTTTCTGAGGTTGAAGGTGCTGGCGTCGACGTCAACTCATGAACTGCAAACATTTCCTTTGTCGTGTGTTGCTCCCCGTAAATCGTTTTCACACGATCTATTGTTGTAAACTTCATCATTTGGTGAAGGGTCGACCGTACCGCCCTCATGTTATGGATCCACGAATTTCCGATCAGTGCATTGTACCTCATATCACCTTCGATGACATGAAATTTTATGTCCTGGATGGTCCCGGCTACGTTCACTGGTAGGATTATCCCTCCCCTTGTTGTTTCACTAGCTATGTTGAAGTTGTTTAGGACACGAGATGCAGGTACGATTTGATCTAGCAGTTCGAGCTACTCTACGACCCTCGACCTGATTATGTTTGCCGAGCTACCTGGATCCACAAGAACACATTTAACTTGAATTTTATTTAGAAAAATAGAAATTACCAGGGAGTCGTTGTGTGCTGAGAGAGTCCTTCTCTATCCTCGTCGCTGAATGTAAGGGTGCCTTCATGCATGTAATCTCGGGTTCATTTTTCCCTCGTGATCGACACTTTGGTGCATTTGAAGACAGGTCCCTGTGGGATGTCGACCCCACCAACGATCATGTGGATAACATGTTGAGGCTCTTCTTGTTCATTCTTTCTATTGGCATCTCTTTCATTGAAGTGATTTTTGGCTCTGTCACTGAGGAATTCTCGAAGGTGGCCTTCGTTAACTAATCAAGCTACTTCCTCTCTCAATTGTCCGCAGTTTTCGGTCTTGTGGCCATATGTGCCATGGTATTTTCACATCAAGTTAGGATTCCTCTAAGAAGGGTCAGTTTGTATAGGTCTGGGCCACCTGGTGTCTTTAATCCTTCCAATGGCCCAAACGATACCCGAGGCATCGACGCTGAAGTTATACTCCGATATTGTGGCGCTTCTGCGGGATCGGTGTACTTGTCAAATCCATTCTTACTCATGAGTCCCCGAGGATTTTTCCGTCGATCATTTCTTCGATCATTCCGGGGAGGATTTCTTCCCTAACTGTTGTTTCTTCGATCTGAGACATATAGCTGGTACCGTTCTCTGTTTGACCTCGATTCTCTATCAATATCCCTCGAGGGTTTCACCACCAATCTGTTTGGGTGAACTGACCCTGAGGGGGCTCCCAACTGGTCATCCTCAACCCTGATCTTTGATTGATAACGATTATGTACGTTTGCCCATGTTACAACAGGATAATCAACCAGATTTGCTTCAACTGTCATGATGCTATCGAACTTCGCTCATTCAACCCTTGTGTGAAAGCTTGGACGGCCCAATCATCCTTAACTGGTGGTAACTCCATTCTCTCCATTGTCTTATCTTGAAAACAACCAATTTTCTCATTGCAACTTTTATGGTCCCAGTGTTCGCCTTCACAAAAGAATCAGCTAACATGGAGAATTGTCACGACCCAAATTTCCCTCCGTTAGGTATCGTGATGGCACCTAGTCTTAAGGACTAGGTAAGCCTAATATTCAGGAATAACAACAATAATAAATGGATTCTAATACCTTTATAAAATAAATAAATCTTTACACATTTTATATTCCCAAAACCCGGAAGTACAAGTCATAAGCTTTTAAGAATTTACACTAAAATCCTAAAAATACCACTGTTTAGAAATAAGTGCAACAGTGCAAATAAAAGATAAGATGGTGACTCCGAAACTGAGAATGCTGAAAGGGTTTTACCTTGAGTCCACAACAGCAACCGGGCTACTATCAATCACTCGGCCGGCTATGCGAAAACCTAGAATCTGCACAAAAATGTGCAGAAGAGTAGTATGAGCACACCACAATGGTGCCCAGTAAGTATCAAGCCTAACCTCAGTGAAGTAATGACGAGGACTAGTCAAGACACCCACTGGTCTAATAAGACTAAACAAGTATCAACATAGAAATCAGGGAAATAATGATATACATAAAGGCAACGTAATATAGCTAACAAGACAATGAATTCGATGAAGAAGGAAAACAATAAGTATCAGCGGAAACCATGAAGTAACACAAACACTGAATAGACCACAGACAAATCCGGCATGTAAATATACAACACGAGTATGTAATGACTCAACAACTTCATCCATTTCTACATCAATTCATAGTCATCTCCACGAGGTTACAAATCATCATTTTACGGGTCCCAATATCCGAACCCTAACACTTGGCAACTTGCGCCATCATTCGATTACTAACTGCACGGACGACTCACGTGCTAATTGGGCCATGCCCACCCATACGGTAAGCACAACAAGAGTATCTATATTTGACAACAACAAAGAGTCCGGAATCCATTAATAGTACTTAACTACGTGTATGCTTGAGCATGTGTCCTAACCTGATTTCAACAAACAATAGACATAAAGAAAGCAAAGGGGCAACACATACATTTTCATCTCATAAATTTCCACACGAATGAACTCACACGGTATGTGTTCCAGTACACAATATCAACAACAAGGGATGCCCCCAGGCCAACACAAGTATCACAACAATCCCTGACATAGACCACCTTGTCTCGCCACGTGTGCAATAGTAGAGTATATGCCCGCCTTGTTTCGCCACACGTGCATAAACATGTTCCCACCTTGTCACGCCACATGCGCAACACTTAATCTCATATCCCGCCTTATCACGCTGCATGTGCAATATCAGTAATAAACACGGCACGACAGAAACCTCGTGCAAATCCCCATATCAACAACTGCACGGCCGAAACCTCGTGCATCACCACAACCAGTACAACAACACAACAACAACACGGACAACAGTTCAGAATACAATTAATACATCCATTCAATAACCTTGGATCACAAGATAGGCAAAACTAGTTCACGAGAAATAAATACAATAAGAAGAGCTAGGCATATTAAGAAATCACCCCACAAGGAAGGAAAATAGCATGTAACAACCGCACCTAATTACACGGGTGAACAACAAGAAATCAACACAAATCTGGTAACTTCATATAAGGGCAAGTCATGAAGGTATAGAATATTCAACAATTTCCACTTAAGGACAAGCACCAGAGAATAATCATAAATCCATATAACATCCAAAACAGTTATAGGTTGAGATGAGGATAGTTGCAAACTGAAGATAAGCAGTTAAGAAGACATAGCATGACAGTAAAGGAAATAAAAATCTTCAGATAAGTCAATTAGGAGTAAATCTGAAAAAAAGAACTTTCACATTTAAGCAATTAAGGATGACACCATAAATTAGGAAATTCAATCATGCTAAGGGCAATTCAAACTCGGCGAATATAAGGATCTAAGATTCCTAAAGGGTCAACTTTCCACAAATAAGTCCGATAATGCGCTCGGCACCCCACGTACACGGACTACAATCAACATAGAAGACTCAAATCCTAGGGGGTAATTCCCCCACACAAGGTTAGGCAAGATACTTACCTCAACCGCTCAAAACAAACTTGAAATCACGTTCTTGCCACGGGTATCCGACTTCCAATAGTCCAAATCTACTCAAATCAATAGCATCGTGTAAATAATATTACAAGCAACTAGTTTAACAAATAAATTCGAAGATAAAACGCGAAATTAGGAAAATTGCCCAAAAGGTTCCCCGGGCCCACGTCTCGGAATCAGGTAAAAAATATATTTTCCGGACACCCATTCACTCACGAGTCTAAACATATGAAAATCTCTCAAATCGGAGGTCAAAAACCCAATGAAAATTGGAAATAAGATTGGAAATATGGGAATTGGTCTATAATGGAAAGAAATAACTTACCCAAATTACACAAGTGCAAAATCCTCCGAAAATCGCCTCTCCCGAGCTCCCCAAATTCTAAAATGGTGAATATAACATAAACCCTCAGTTCTGCCCCTTTTCTGCCCAGCCATTCCGCACCTGCGACCCTAGGACCGCACCTGCGGTCCTGCACCTGCGGAACTATCATCGCAGGTGCGAAAACCCACTAAAAGGTCTGGGGTCGCACCTGCGGTCAAATGGCTGCACCTGCGGAAAACTAACCGCACCTGCGAGGATTGGGGGTTTGGTCTAATTCCGCACCTGCGAACTCCTCGTCGTACCTGCGTGTCTGCACCGACGAAAAATCCATCGCAGGTGCGAGACACCAGAACCAGCAATGGTTTAGCTGTCTCCCAAGTTCTAAAAACACCCGATGAGCATCCTAAATGTACCCGAGGCCCCCGGGGACCCCGTCCAACCACACACACAAGTCATATAACCTAACACGGACTCGCTCGAGGTTTCAAACTACATAAAACAACACTAACACGATGAATTAAACTAAAAAACCATGGAAATTCTTCAACCTTCTATAAACATTAAGTTTTGCATTTAAGGTCCGAATCACGTCAAACTAAGTTCGTTACTTACCAAATTTCACAGATAACACATATAAATCATATCGAACCTGTACCGGGCTTCGAAATCATAATACGGCCCGATATCACAGGTTTCGCCTCAAATTTCATTTTCAAAAACCTTTATATTTTTCAGAAAACAATATTCTTTAAAAATTCATTTATCGGACTTGGGACCTCGGAATTCGATTCCGGGCATATGCCCAAGTCCTATATTTTCTACGGTCCTGGACGGGTCCGGGTCCGGGTTTTGTTTACCAAAAATGTTGACTAAAGTCAAGTTTATTCAAATTTCCAATACAAAATTTTCATCATTTTTTTTATCAATTTTTCACATAAAGGCTTCCCGGCTACACGCCTGGGCTGCGCATGCAAATTGAGGTGAGATATAAGGAGGTTTTTACGACCTCGGAACACAGAATTAGATAGAATATACGGGGTGCCCCTTTTGGGTCATCACAATCTCCCCCTCTTAAATAAACGTTCGTCCTTGAACGTGCTAAGATTTACTTTGAACTCATCAAATCACTGATTGCGCATTTTCCAACACACACCCGCGGGTGATCCTCGTCACCCCAGTCTACATAAGACTGACGATACCACCACAACCGCAATTTAGCTTCTCTATTACTACCGATAAGCCTCTTACCTCAATTTCTGACCTTTTACTCATTTCCAAAATACCCGATTCTAAATCCACATCCGACATTAGCCCCAACCGGCTGCATTAACTCATGACTATACCCATAAGGCACGACCACGCAATATGGCACATCACACATAGGCTCATAATAACACTTGGGTCGCAATGGCTACCCGAAATCAACTCAGCATTGGCAATTAGCCTCATATCCGATAGAATTATATTCCCAACCTCCATCACACTTATAATAAATCAAGAAACATGAAAACTTCATGACCTTGACACCCAAATCACCAAGCCACAACTAACACACCAATGGGTCGGGCCTCCTATAACACATCAATGACTATATGTAAAAAAATCACCAATGACTATATGTGACACCCAAATCACCAATGACTATATGTGACACCCATTGTAGCAGAGCTATAATGGAATACAAATGGTGCCCCTCTGTAACAAAACAAAACATACATGTACTATAACATCTGGCACAACGGCCTCTAACCTACTATATGAAACACATCAATGGGTCGGGCCTCCCCTTCTTGGGCGTCCTCTACTAGCCTGAGTGCCCTGCTGTAACACATCTGCCCGGAGCCTGGCACAATCTCTCACCCTGTGCCTGATATCTCCATACTCAAAACAACCTCTCTGCTTACGTGGCTATGGAAACTACGCGACCCGAGTACTATGAGACCCATGAGTACCTGAGACCCCATGCGAAGCCGGCAATGCAAACTGAACTGGTTGACCCATAAAACCTCTACCGTGTCATACCCTGCCTCCATAATAAGGACCAGTAAATCTCTCTGGCCCACTAGGCCTCCTCACCTCTCTGCCCTCTCTCTCCTGACCTCGTATGACATCTCTATCATAGTCCCGCTTGTCGTCCCTCTCACGATCCAGCATACCCTCAACTCTGTGAGCAATCCCTACCACCTGCTGAAATGAAATATCCGACTCTAACTCCCGAGCCATGCTAAACTAAATATCACGCCCGAGGCCCTCGATGAATCTGCGAACACGCTCTCTAACTGTAGCAACCAAATTAGGTGCATGTTTGGCCAAATCACTGAACCTGACGGCATACTCTGATACTGACATAGTGCCCTGGCACAGCCGCTCAAACTCCATATGCCATGCATCTCGGAGGGACTAAGGTACATACTCACTCAAGAACATCTCTGAAAAACTAACCCCATGTAGGTGAAGCTGACTCGGCCGGGCTACCCAACTCATATGCCCGCCACCACTGATAATCCGCTCCCCTGAGCTGGAACGTAACGAAAGCAACCCCTCTAGTCTCCACAATACCCATAGTACGAAGAATTCGGTGACACTCCTCCAAGAAATCCTGGGCATCATCTGTTACCCATCCACTGAAGGTAGGAGGGTGGTACTTCTTGTACCTCTCGAGTCTAAGTTGTTCCTCCTCAGACGATGCTGCCCTAACCACGGGCGGAACTGGGACCCCAGGCTGTACTGCCATGACACCTAGAACCTGACCAACCTGATCTCGCTGCTTCACAGTATGGGCGAGAGGGGTCTGAGCTCCTCCTCTGCCCTATGAAGTAGCCGATGCACCAGGAGTCTATCCCGCCTGAGTCAAGGTACCAATCACATCCCGGAACTGTGCCAAGGTCTCCTGAAGTCCGGGTGTAACAACTGGCGCCTCCGGTTCCCCAACTGGAACTGTCGGCGGCTCCTCAACGGCTGCTCTAGAAGGTGCTCTAGCTGCGGCACGTTCCCCTCGTCGGCCTCTGCCTCTACCCCTGCCCCTGGCGGCATCTGCTCCGGGGGTAACCTCCTCAGAATCCGCAGCTCGCATCCTCACCATCTGTGAGAGAATGGAATGATAAATTTTAAACTTCAGGATCAATGAACTCGCACGATAGGAATGAAGGAAGTTAAATTGTCCTGATAGTTCCGTAGCCTCTCAAAGATAAGTACAGATGTCTCCGTACCGATCCGCAAGACTCTACCAAACCCGCTTATGACTCGTAGCACCTATGAACCAAGAGCTCTGATACCAACTTGTCACAACCCAAATTTCCCTCCGTTGGGTATCGTGATGGCACCTAGTCTTAAGGACTAGGTAAGCCTAATATTCAGGAATAACAATAATAATACATGGATTCTAATACCTTTCTAAAATAAATAAATCTTTACACATTTTATATTCCCAAAACCCGAAAGTACAAGTTTGAGGCTTTTAAGAATTTACACTAAATTCCTAAAAATACAATTGTTCAGAAATAAGTGCAACAGTGCAAACAAAAGATAAGATGGAGACTCCAAAACCGCGAACGCTGAAACGGTTTTACATTGAGTCTCCACAACAGCAACCGCGCTACTATCAATCACTCGGTCGGCTATGCGAAAACTTGGAATCTGCACAAAAATGTGCAGAAGAGTAGTATGAGCACACCACAGCGATGTCCAGTAAGTATTAAGACTAACCTCAGTGAAGTAGTGACGAGGACTAGTCAAGACACCCATTGGTCTAATAAGACTGAACAAGTATCAATATAGAAATCAGGGAAATAATGATATACATAAAGGCAACGTAATATAGCTAACAAGACAATGAATTCGATGAATAAGGAAAATAATAAGTATCAGCGGAAACCATGAAGTAACACAAAGACTGAATAGAGCACAGAGAAATCCGACATGTAAATATACAACACGAGTATGTAATGACTCAACAACTTCATTCATTTCTACATCAATTCATAGTCATCTCCACGAGGTTACAAATCATCATTTTACGGGTCCCAATATCCGAACCCTAACACTTGGCAACTTGCACCATCATTCGAGTACTAACTGCACGGACGACTCACGTGCCAATTGGGTCATGCCCACCCATACGGTAAGCACAACAAGAGTATCTATATTTGACAACAACAAGGAGTCCTGAATCCATTAATAGTACTTAGCTACTTGTATGCTTGTGCAGGTGTCCTAACATGATTTCAACAAACAATAGACATAAAGAAAGCAAAGGGGCAACACGTACATTTTCATCTCATAAATTTCCACACGAATGAACTCACACGATAAGTGTTCCAGTACAAAATATCAACAACAAGGGATACCCCCAGGCCAACACAAGTATCACAACAATCCCTAATATAGCCCACCTTGTCTCGCCACATGTGCAATCGTACAGTATATGCCCTCCTTGTTTCGCCACACGTGCATAAACATGTTCCCACTTTGTCACGCCACATGCGCAACACTCAATCTCATATCCCGCCTTATCACGTCGCATGTGCAATATCAGTAATAAACACGGCACGACAGAGACCTCATGCAAATTCCCATATCAACAACCGCACGGCAGAAACCTCGTGCATCACCAAAACCAGCACAATAACAACACAGGCAACAGATCAGAATACAACTAATACATCCTTTCAATAACCTTCGATCACAAGATAGGCAAAACTAGTTCACGAAAAATAAACACAATAAGGAGAGCTAGGCATATTAAGAAATCACCCCCATAAGGAAGGAAAATAACATGTAACTGTCGCACCTAATTACACGGGTGAACAACAAGAAAACAACACAAATCCGATAACTTCATATAAGGTCAAGTCACGAAGGTATAGAATATTCAACAATTTCCACTTAAGGACAAGCACCAGAGAATAATCATAAATCCATATAACATCCAAAACAATTATAGGTTGAGATGAGGATAATTGCAAATTAGAGATAAGCAGTTAAGAATACATAGCATGACAGTAAAGGAAATAAAAATCTTCAGATAAGTCAATTAGGAGTAAATCCGAAAATAAGAACTTTCACATTTAAGCAATTAAGGATGACACCATAAATTAGGAAATTCAATCATGCTAAGGGCAATTCAAACTCAGCGAATATAAGGATCTAAGATTCAGGGTCAACTTTCCATAAATAAGTCTGATAATGCGCTCGGCACCTTACGTACACGGACTACAATCAACATAGAAGACTCAAATCCTAGGGGGTAATTCCCCCACACAAGGCTAGGCAAGATACTTACCTCAACCGCTCAAAACAAACTTGAAATCACGTTCTTGCCACGGGTATCCGACTTCCAATAGTCCAAATATACTCAAATCAATAGCATCGTGTAAATAATATTACAAGCAACTAGTTTAACAAATAAATTCGAAGCTAAAACGCGAAATTAGGAAAATTTCCAGAAAAGTTCCCCAGGCCCACGTCTCGGGATCGGGTAAAAATTATATTTTCCGGACACCCATTCACTCACAAGTCTAAACATATGAAAATCTCTCAAATCGGAGGTCAAAAAACCAATCAAAACTCAATAATTTCGTCTATGAAGTTTACTCCATTTTCTACCCAAAATTTTGAAATTAAAGGTTGGATGTAAGATTGGAAATATGGAAATTGGTCTATAATGGATAGAAATAACTTACCCAAATTACCCAGGTGTAAAATCCTCCGAAAATCTCCTCTCCCGAGCTCCCCAAATTCTAAAATGGTGAAAATAACATAAACCCTCGGTTCTGCCCCTTTTCTGCCCAGCCATTCCGCACCTGCGGTCCCGCACCTGCAGAACTATCATCGCAGGTGCGAAAACCCACTAAAAAGACTGGGGTCGCACCTGCGGTCAAATGGCCACACCTGCGGAAAACTAACCGCACCTGCGAGGATTGGGGGTTTGGTCTAATTCTGCACCTGCGAACTCCTCGCCGCACCTGCGGAAAATCCATCGCAGGTGCGAGACACCAGAACCAGCAACGGTTCAGCTGTCTCCCAAGTTCTAAAAACACCCGATGAACATCCTAAACGTACCTGAGGCCCCCCGGGACCCCGTCCAACCACACACATAAGTAATATAACCTAACACAGACTCGCTCGAGGTTTCAAACCACATAAAGCAACACTAACACGATGAATTAAACTAAAAATCCATGAAAATTCTTCAACCTTCTATAAACATTAAGTTTTGCATTTAAGGTCCGAATCACGTCAAACTAAGTTCGTTTCTTACCAAATTTCACAGATAACACATATAAATCATATCAAACCTGTACCGGGGTCGAAATCATAATACGGCCCGATATCACAGGTTTCGCCTCAAATTTTATTTTCAAAAACCTTTATATTTTTTAGAAAACAATTTTCTTTAAAAATTCATTTCTCGGACTTGGGACCTCGGAATTCGATTTCGGGCATACGCCCAAGTCCTATATTTTCTACGGACCCTCCAGGACCGTCAAATCACGGGTTCGGGTCCGTTTACCAAAAATGTTGACTGAAGTCAACTTTATTCAAATTTCCAATACAAAATTTTCATCATTTTTTTTTATCAATTTTTTACATAAAGGCTTCCCGGCTACACGCTCGGGCTGCGCACATAAATCAAGGTGAGATAGAAGGAGGTTTTCACGATCTCGGAACACAGAATTAGATAGAATATACAGGGTTCCCCTTTTGGGTCATCACAAAAATGAATCAATGGAGTTCAGTGGCAAGTTATGATACCAAATCATTTCTCCCTTAGACAAAGTTTCCCCAAATTTTTTTAACAATACAGACTCGATCTCATCGTCTTCTAAGTCATTCCCTTTTATACAACATGTGTACGTAGTGATATGTTCGTTAGGATTGGTGGTCCCGTTGTATTTAGGTATGTACGGCATGCGGAACTTAGTTGGAATAGGCTTCGGGGCCACACTCGGGGTAGATAGAATATACAGGGTGCCCCTTTTGGGTCATCACAAAAATGAATCAATGGAGTTCGGTGGCAAGTTATGATACCAAATCATTTCTCCCTTAGACAAAGTTTCCCCAAATTTTTTTAACAATACAGACTCGATCTCATCGTCTTCTAAGTCATTCCCTTTTATACAGCATGTGTACGTAGTGATATGTTCATTAGAATTGGTGGTCCCATTGTATTTAGGTATGTACGACATGCGGAACTTAGTTGGAATAGGCTTCGGGGCCGCGCTGAGGAAAAGGCTTCTGTACGAATTTTTTGGAGTCCAAACCCTTTAAAATCGGAGGTTCCCCTAGTATTTGATCGACTCAGGAGTTGTATGTATCCAACTTTTTGTCATTATCTTCGATCCTTTTTTGTCCTGACTCGATTCTTTTGGTGAGATCTTTGAGCATTTTCATGATTGTAGGATCAGTCCCCGATCCGTTACCGTTCGACCTTTCCGGTACCGGCTCAGTACGACGAGTGATTTCTGGTTAAACCATACTCGTAGTTTTTTGTTGACTTTGTAGCTGAGCAATATCAACATGCTGAGCTTGTAGCATTTCGAAGATTACCTGGAGGCTAACTCCCCCGTCTCCTAGAACATGTGTTCCTTGACCACCAGGTCGGACCTCCCCCCATACACTTCCTCCAAGGTTTGTGCCCAAATTCGTATTCAAAGAAATGTGCGAACTAACATCGACTGGTTCCACAATCGGCACACCCCCGGGGTTAAGCGGTGGTACACCGGTCCCTAGAGCAGTTACATTATCGTTTTCCCCATGAAATCCAAGGCCATCATTGCCGTGTACAGGTGCGTTTTGTGAGTTCAACATGTTTTAACTTGAAAACAAAGAATCTTTGACAAGAAAAAGTGTGAAAATAACGTGTGTTAATAGAAATCAGCACTGAAACAATCACTATTATCTTTAGGCCCCACGGTGGGCGCCAAACTGTTTACCCTAAAATCTGAGAAACAATTAAATTTGTGTAGAGGTCTGAAAGATACGTGATTTAGTACAATACTAATTGATAAACAAGAAGAAAAATGTATAAGTTAAGTGAGCAAGCTAGATCAAACCAGTGTATGAGCAAGTCTCGACCTCGAGCTGTGAGGGCCTCGAGGTACACTAATATGAACAGTAAACAAAGTACAATAAAGCTAAGGAACAATTCTGATGAAAGATGAGTGAAAAAGTAAGAGAGTATATTCTTTGCCAATGATTGATGATATTTTCAAATGAAGGGGCTCCCTTTTATATAATAGAGGAGTCCTAAATAAGTTACATTTCCATTTCTAGTAAGGAATCTAATTGTACAGATGTCTAACCACCTAGTACGAATTCGTACAAATCCGTTTGGAAATTCACGCCTTGATCTTTGTGCCATTGCAGGAATCTCGCCTATTCTGTTACAAGCCCACCACGACACTATCTCAGGGTAGATCATACTCGGCCTCGGTATTCATCATGCACTTCATCCTTCAAGCCTTGTACTCTGTCATCAAGCTCGAGCTCGATCTACTGGGCTTGCCTGTTCCACTCTGAACTTGGGCTCGGAGCGACCTCTCGAACCCATGAAATCGAGCATACCCAGTTTTGACTGTATATAGATAGTCCCCGCGTTACTTAGAATAGAATGATAAGAAACGATTTGAGCCTCAAATTTTTGGAGTCCCTGATAATGACATCATCCTCGTGATGTAAGTGTTCGAGGTGACTGAAACGTCCCGTTGGTACGCTTCCCCAAAATATTAAATGCGTGCTAGTGGTGGTCTTCCACTAACGCCGCCGAAACGTCATTATAAGAACTTTACTTCCTCCTTGCAACTCCTCTGATCTCCTCTCCTCTTCATCTCCTTCTCCTTCGCCACTAGCTTCTCCTCCCTCTTAGTTCCAAAAGTTATCAAACACCATCTCTTTCCGCTTCTTCCAACCAGAACTAATGGAGAAAACTTCAAAAACCATTCCTCAAAAAGAGGGAACTTCCTCCTCTGCTTCCCGTCTGCTGGCCCTTCACGAGATCGTTCCCGACACTTGTACCTTAAAGACAGACTTCACCATTGAAAATCCTCCCGATGTTCTTGGTCGATGTGAGCAAGCTTTGAGGTATATTTGTTCGATAATGGAGAAGCACCTTGATGTGATGAAAAGGGATTATGGTTGGGGGATGGGGTTGTGGTAGAGATCCCCACCCGCGAGGAGAGCATTACCACTCACGTGGAGATATTTCTAAGTGTTTACACTTATCCCTTCACGTTGGGTCCCCTCGATCCAATTGTGATTGATTTTTGTCAAAGATACCAAGTCACCCTTGGTCAAATCCACCCATCATTCTGGAGAATAGTGATCATGCTTCGCTACTTCTCCAGGAAGGCCGAGGGGCTCGAGTTCACCCTTAGTCATCTAATCTGCTTGTACCGCCTCGGCTTTTCCAAGGATTGATTAAAATCCAACGCCCGGTTAACCAAATCCTTTTTTGCCAGCAATGACAAAGATAGAGATCGAGGCTGGATGAGCAGGTTCATTTGAGTGAGGACCAGCAACATCATCCTCGAGGAGAGAATGTTGTTCCCAAAAAAGTGGAACTTCGACCGTAAGTGGAGTTGTCTCCACAGTAATTTAATGCATTTTGAATATGTTATGCATGACGCTCTTACCTTTGTTTGTAGCGGTCGCTTGGATTCCCCATGTGATCCCCGATCTCAAAGACTGGGTCTGCAAACTAGCCGCGACCTCCTCGTATGACAAACGAAAATAGCGTGACTTGTCGAAGATTAAATGGGAAGACAAACATCATGGTAAAATCCTGGTACTTTTTTCTGTATCGGAGGCACTTCTTTTATCATACTTAATTTTAATTTATGCAGGCATTGGGGATTTTTTTGAAATGAGGCTGGCCCCTCCTGGAGAAAGGATCAAGTCCCCGATCCCAAAATCGAATAAGGATAATAAGAGAAAAAGGGATTTGAAGCCCGAAGACCCCCAACACAAAGTGGGCCATGCTCAGAGACGTAGGAAGAATGTCATTATGTGGATATAGACTCAGTCCACCAGTTCATGAATGACAATGAAGATGGGGGCGAAGATTCGACGCTGGTGACTCAAAACAGAAAACAAATCGAGGCCGTCGAGCCCTCTTAGCTAGAGATCCTGCCTCGAGGTGAGGAAACCTCGAAGAAAGATGAGGGAAAAACCCCCTGAATCACCCGAGGTTACGTTTGTTCCTCGGTCTTCGTCGAGCACATCAAACAAGATAGATTCTGAGGTTCCAATGATTGAACAGAGCGCCTCGGACGACCTTCCCGGGGCCATGACAATGGGTCACTCTCTGTCGTTACCGGCTTACTCCGAAGATGCCATAAGGGAAGCTCGAGCCTTGAGCACGCCTGACTTGAGCGGAGTCCCCGGTGAGAACGATCCTTTTCAGGATTGCTTCACTGGGGTTGATGATGCCGACCTCATTGCCGCATCTTTAACCTTCGAAAAGGCCCAACTTCTCTTCTCCAAGGTAAGCATTAATTCTTAACGTTGCAATTTGCCTTTTCTCACCTTACCTTAATTCATAACTTTTTTCCTGTGTAGGCTTTTACCAAGTTTAAGGCCAACCTGAGCCAGTGTGAGGCCGAGCTGAATAAGTCCTTGGGTGAAGGGAAGGCCCTGGGGATCCTTTGTAGTCAAAAGGAGGAGGAGTTTAAAGACCTTCGGGAAGAGTTAGACAAGGCTCAAGAGTATGAGGTCGAGCTAGACAAGCAGGTAACTGTCGTTTTGAAAGAGTATGGTCTTCTTATCCCAACTGTGGAGACTAAAACTTTGATGTCTCGACTGCAGCAAAAACTGGAGATGATGGGACAGCTTCGAGGCGAGGTTGATCGGGTTAATGCTGAGTGCAACCAGTAGAGGGAAAAGATGGACCTCCTTGTTGCGGAGAAAAAAAGTTGCATTAGCGAAACTGGCATCGGTCGAGACCTAATTCAGGGGTGTCAAGGAGAGTGGTACATCCCAGGTCGAAAGAATCACCGAGCTCGAGGCCAAACTTGCCAATACCGAGGTCGAGGTTGCTGAAGCCAGGGCTGAGGTCAAGAAGATGCAGATCACGGCTGATAAAACTGTTGTCATGTACTTAAGGAACACCAAAGCCGCTCAAACGGAGCTGAGGGAAGCTGCCGACCGAGAAAAATGAAGCAATGACTTGGCCAGGTGCCAATCTTGGAGGGAGACCCTTGAAGAGATTCATGCTAGAGGTTTTGAACTCACTGAAGAGATAGCTCGAGCAAGAGCGATGGAAGCCGATGCCAGATTCCTTGTCTCCTCCAATAATGATGATGGTGGTGAAGGCAACCAAGGTGCGTTCGATGTTGAAGAGGGACCTGAATAAAAAACCGCTCCCAATAAAGAAGCTGCTCTCGAAGGAGAAGTTGCTCCCGAAGGGGGGGACAACCCCGAGGTGTAGATAGGGTTTTTCTTTCTCTTTTTGTATTTTCCTTTCTATCAAGACTTTTTCCAAATTCTTGTATATATCTCTTTTTTAGATATATAAAAGAAACTTCCTTGAATGCCTTCTCAATATTTCTTGCCTTATAATTTTTGCAATAATTTCATTCTTCGAACGGTGTGTTCGAGATTTTTCCTCGGATGGTTCGAATAAAGTTCAAACTTTTAGGGCATAAACCCTTTGATGGATAATGGCAAGTTTCTGATCTATGATCAAAATATTTATTCGGGCTCGGGATAATCAAACCCTTGGGTTCAAATGGGGTGAGATCAAGGTCTCGAACCCTTAGTGTATCCGCCCTTAGGATCTTTTAATTCGAGCCGTTATGGCCTCTAAGAGATGGCTATTGTTTCCCCTTTTCGGCTTAAAAGACTTAGTAAATTTTTTTATATTAATGCCTTGGCATGCATTTTTTACCCATTGGGGTTTTCGAGGGTCTTAGTTTCAATCAGGACCTTTTTTTTTAGTGCCTTAGCACAAGTTTGTGTGTAAGTAATTTGAGACCTCTTGAGGTTTCTCAAGGGCTGATTTTATTAAATCCCTTTGATTATTTTTCTGAGGGTAGCTTTTATTTAACCAGTTAATCGAAGTATTTGAAGGCCTTTAGTTAATGGCGGAAGTCGGACGTCTCTGAGCAGCATTATTTAGATCGTAGACTTTTTATATGACCGTAGTCTTTAATATGGCCGTGGACTTCGGACACGTCTCTTGGACTTATTTCCCGATATCATTTCGATCTTGTTTGAAATGTTAGTCCCCGAGTGTGATGGCATTGGCCTTTACATCGAGGGATGCCTCTTTGAGGTCTTACGAATTCGAGTTTAGACAACTTAGATGTACTGACTATCAATGATAGTCCCCGAGTAGTCGAGGTGTATTTGTGTTTTGGCCCTTGAGCCGTTTCTCACGGAGAATCACAAGTATGGAGCTCGTATAGTAGCAAATTTCTTCAAGACACAAAGTGTTTAATATAGAAAGAATGCTTCTTTGAATAATTCATACATGTGTACATATTTTTCCATCGGGGCTCGGCTGTTCTATATGGACACGGTCCTTCTGACCGTTTGGCCCATTACAAAGTTTTCCTATCAAGTCCCTCTTTGGCGTGAAATATTTTTCTCGAAAATATAGCCTCCGAAGGTGATGTCCCCCAGTTTTTGAGGTTGATTGAAAAGAAGCCTTGGATACTATTGAATTTTCCTTAGGTAGCACATAGTTGTTGCCTCGTTAAAAACCTTTTCGGAAAAACCCATTTGGGATAAAACCCAATCTAAGGAAAAAAGAGTGAAACGCATGCTTTAAGACCTAAGGTCTTCGTGTAGACGGGTGCCCTCTATGTCCTCGATTGAACATCTGCAGTGAGTTAGTCTCAAATACAAATGGAAAAAAGGGAGAAAGCCATACCTTAGCAATAATATCGTTTGAGCAGTGACACATTCCAATTGTTTGGCAATTGTTCACCTTCCATCGTGCTAATAAGATCCTTTTCCGATGACTCTGATGACTTGATATGGTCCTTCCCAATTTGGGCCTTGTTTCCCTTCATTCATGTCTCGAGTATTGAGGGTGACTTTCCTTAGAACTAAGTCCCCGATTCCGAAATGGCAAAGGTTGGCCCTTCTATTATAATATTTCTCGATTCTTTGTTTCTGTGCGGCCATTCAAACAAGCACAACTTCTTATTTTTCATCCAATAGCTCGAGGCTAGTGTTCATAGCCTAGTGATTTTATTTCTCTGTTGCATGTCGAAACCTGGTGCTAGGTTCTTCGAACTCGACTGGAATTAAGGCCTCGGAGCCCTATACCAAGGAGAACGGAGTTACCCCCATGCTGGACTTTGATGTCGTTCGATATGCCCAAAGGACCTCGGGTAGAACCTCTCTCCATTTCCCCTTAGCGTCACTCAACATTTTCTTCAAATTTTGGATAATAGTCTTGTTCGTGGATTCGTCCTGTCCGTTTGCGTTTGGGTGATATGGTGTGGATAAGATCCCTTTTATTTTGTGTTCTTCGAGGAACTTTGTTACCTTGTTGCCGATGAATTACTTCCCGTTGTCGCATATGATTTCAGCAGGTATCCCGAACCGACACACGATAAGATCCCATATGAAGTGTATGACCTCCTTTTCTCTTACCTTCTCGAAGGCCTGGGCTTCCACCCATTTGGAAAAGTAGTCAATCATAAACAAAATGAATTTAGCTTTACCTGGTGCCGTTGACAGAGATCCTACAATGTCCATCCCCCATTTCATGAATGGTCACGGGGATAGGACTGAATGAAGTTGTTCTCCGGGCTTATGGATCGTTGGTGCAAACCTTTGGCATTTGTCACATTTTCGAACAAACTTCTTAGTGTCTTTTTCCAAGCTATCCCAGTAGTATCCTGCTCTAATAATTTTGTGAATCAAAGAGTCAGCGCCAAAGTGGTTCCCAAAAGTGCCTCCGTAAATTTCTTGCAAAACATAATCGGTGTCCCCGGTCCTAAGTATACCGCCAATGGTCCATCGAAGGTCCTCCGGTATAATGTTCCGTCTTCATCCAATGTGAATCGGGCTGCTTTAGCTCGTAGGGCTCTCGACTCTTTAGAGTTCGAAGGGAGCTTTGCGTGCTTCAAATATTCAACATATTTATTCCTCCAATCCCAAGTCAAACTTGTAAAATTTATCTCGGCATGACCTTCCTCGACCACAGATCTGGATAGCTGGACAACAGTTCCCGGGATAATACCATCTTCTTTGATTGATGACCCCAAATTTGCAAGTGCATCGGCCGCTAAAACTTGAGACTTCATAGTCGTTCGGGGTTGATATTCAATATCGTACCCGCCAAGTTCGATGGCCCATTTGGCCAATCGGCCCGACAACTCGGGCTTGTGCAAAATATTTTAGAGTGGATAATTAGTTAACACACATATGGGGTTACATTTGAAATATGGCTTCAATTTTCTAGATAAGCTTATTAATACAAGTGCTAACTTCTCTAAGTGTGGGTACCTAGTTTCAGCATCTCCAAAGGTTCGACCTATATAATAAACAGGAAACTGCGTAACTTGCTCTTCTCGAACTAATACGCCACTTAACGCTACTTCGGACATAGCCAAGTATAAGTACAGTTTCTCATCCGCCTTCGGGTTGTGGAGCAGAGGTTGGCCTCTTTAATTCCTCCGGTGCTTGTTGGCATTCCAGGGTCCATGCGAAATCATTTTGCTTTTTGAGTAAGGAGAAGAAATTGTGACTTCGATCTGACTACCTCGAGATGAATCGGCCCAAAGCAGCTATCCATCCGGTTAGCCGTTGTACGGCTTTTACACTGTCCACGACGGTGTTGTCTTCAATGGATTTAATTTTGTCGGGGTTGATCTTGATCCCTTACTTGACACCATGAAACCTAGTAACTTTCCCAAACCGACTCCGTAAGCCCATTTCTCGAGGTTGAGTTTCATGTTGTATTTTCCCAAAATCTCGAATGTTGCCTCCAAATGAGTCAAATGGTCCTCAACGCGTAGGGAATTAACTAACATGTCGTCAATGTAAAATTCCATTTACCTATTTGATCTCTGAACATCTTATTTACTAGGCATTGGTAAGTAGCTCCTGCAATTTTTAGCCCAAAGGGCATTACATTGTAACAATATGTTCCATACTTGGTGATAAATGAGGTTTTTTCCTCAGACTACGTCCTTCTGTTTTGCTTCCTGAGTTTGGGGGTTAATCCCGTTTCCAGGTATACCTTCCGTTCGGGAAGATTCTCGATCAATATCACCTATTCCAGCTCCTCGACCTTTGACTTGGTTGCATCTGATTCTTTGGGAACGACGAAAGCTCGAGTGGTAAGGAAATCCTCTTCTTCTTCCTCGATTACCTCTTCCTGTGACTCTATCAAGGCTGGGGACGGTGATTTCTGTTTAGCCATATGCTCGTCTTTGATGTTTGATTTTTATAAGGTCGAAGGTGCTGGCGTCAACTCATGAACTGCAAACATTTCCTTTGCCGCGTGTTGTTCCCCGTAAACCATTTTCACACCATCTATTGTTGGGAACTTATCATTTGGTGAAGGATCGACGGTACCGCCCTCATGTTATGGATCCACGGCCTTCAGAGTAGTGCATTGTACCTCATGTCACCTTCAATGACATGAAATTTTGTGTCCAGGTCGGTCCCGGCTACATTCACTGGTAGGATTATCTCTCCCCTTGTTGTTTCATTAGCCATGTTGAAGCCGTTTAGGACTCGACATGCAGGTACGATTTGATCTAGCAGTCCGAGATGCTCTATGACCCTTGACCTGATTATGTTTGCCGAGCTACCTGGATCCACAAGAAAACGTTTAACTTGAATTTTATTTAGAAAAATAGAAATTACCAGGGCATCGTTGTGTGGCTGAGAGAGGCCTTTTGTATCCTTGTCGTTGAATGTAAGGGTGCTTTCGGGTATGTAGTCTCGATTTGGTTTCTCCCTTGTGATCGACACTTTGGTGCGTATGAAGACAGGTCATTGTGGTATGTCGACCCCACCAACGATCATGTGGATAGCATGTTGAGGCTCTTCTTGTTCATTCTTACTATTGGCGTCTCTTTCCCTGAAGTGATTTTTGGCTCTGTCACTGAGGAATTCTTGAAGATCAGTGTACTTTTCAAATCCATTTTGTATACGGCTAAAATCGGAGAGCCCGATTTCATGGCCACTTCAATGAAAATGAAGGGTCGAAGGCCCGAGCTCGGCATCGAGGAGCACATCGAGGGTCCTCGACCTTGAGGCAGTACGAATCAAGGGTCGACATGAAAAGGCGAGAAATCCACAAGGGGCACGTAGTTAAAGCTGACAAAGTACACAAGATAGTACACGCCCGTACTGTGGCATTAAATGGTTGTACCAGCCATTTCTCTTTACATTAAATAGTTGTACCAGATGTATTTCTTTGTAATGATTACACATGTACTATGTTGGGAATATCCTTCCTATATAAAGGGGACCCTTGTCACTTTGTAAGGGATATGATATTCAATATACAAGAACAACAACATTCTCTGCTCTCTAACAAAAACATTCTCTACAATTGCTCCATTGATTATTGTTTCCATTTATTGTGATTTCATTTAATGTTCTTCACTTATTACCTGCTATTAATCATAAATAGACCATCCTTAAGGCCCCCCAACATTGTTTCATAATTATCGATAGCCCTTAGTCAAGCTTCTCAAGCTCGACCTCGAGGCTCGCCCGGATACACTCGAGATCGGCCTCTTCGATACCTGGTTTGCACAATCTGGTTCTTTTCGCTCCTATTTGATTTTTCTTGATTCATACTCAACATCTACTGCCTAATTAACCGGTATTAAAATAGATTGCATATTTTTATAACCACGTAATTAAATATAATTTTAATTACCATTTTCACAGTAAACAGTTTGGTGCCCACCGTGGGGCTAAAAATAATAGTGATTATTTTAGTGTTGGTTTTCTAAAAACACAAGTTATTCTTCACACTTTTTCTTGCCCAATAATCTTCACTTTCAGGTCAAAAAATGTCTTAACTCAGTAAACGCATATGAAAACAACGGTCCTGAGGACCACGGAGAGAATAGCGCAGCTGCTTTAGGTACCGGTGTGCCACCACAAAACCCTGAAGGGGCACCAGTGCAAATTCCTGTCGTTGAAGGCTCGCGCAACACCCAACATGTCGATGCGAGCTCACATACAAACGAAAGCGTTCGTGAAGGAGACCAGCGTGAAGCACAGGGAACCCCTGCTCAAAGGGAAAGGGAAGTTAGCCTTCATGTTATTTTTGAAATGTTGTAGGCAAAACAGGTGGCTATTGCTCAGCTACAAAGCCATCAGAGAATCCCGAGCACAGTACCACCAGAAACGGCTCCTCGAGTCCAATAGGCACCGAAAAGATCGAGCAATAATGGATCAGCAGCTGACCCACCATTATGAAGATGCTCGAAGACCTCGCAAAAAGGATTGAATCAGGCGAAAAGAAGATAGAGGCTAACGACATAAAAATGGATACCTACAACTCAAGGGTCGATTAGATCTCGGGCGCACCCCCGGTCCTAAAGGGTGTAGATTCAAAAAGGTTCGTGCAGAAGCCATTTCTGTCGAGTGCAGCTACGATGCCTATCCCTGAAGAAATTCAGTCGCCCGATCTACCGAAGTACATCAGAATTTCGGACCCCAATGAGCAAATAAATGCCTACACTTGGTTGTAAAAGGGAACGACCTAAGAGACGAAGAGATCGAATATGTTCTATTGAAAAATTTAGAGAAATACTATCCAAAGGGGCCATGATGTGGTATCATAACCTGCCCCCGTACTCGATAGATTCATTGCCATTATGGAGGACTCCTTTGTGAGAGTACATGTTGGTTCCATCAAAGTCGCTACAAGAAAATCTTATGTTTTCAAAATCAAGCAAAGGGAGAATGAGATGTTGAGGGAGTTCTTGTCCCATTTTCAACTGGATTGAATGGAATTGCCACCGGTCTTCGACGATTGGGTGGTACAAGATTTCACTCAGGGCTTGAATGAGTGAAGCTCGATAGCTTCGAAGAAGCTGAAGTAGAATTTGATCGAGTAACCCGCCATAGTTTGGGCAGATGTGCACAACAGGTACCAGTCGAAGATTAGGGTCGAGGACGACCAATTGGAAGCCCCCTCGGGCTCGATGTATCTTAGCAGAGTCTTAGCAAAGGAATCAAGGCTTCCAGAAAGAGAGCCAAGGCCGAACAAAGAGAGATATCAACCATACGTAGAAAATCGGAGAAACATCCCGAGATGGAACGTTCCTCGAAGTGACCCAAGGATGGATCGAGGATAGAATCCTCGGGGACTCGTGAGCAAAGCAGGGTTCGGCAGGAATGCAGAGCCGGTAGAGGCACCTCGGCTATCTGAATACAACTTCAACATCGATATTTCAGACATCGTATCGGCCATTAGCAAAATCAGGGACACCAGGTGGCCGAGACCCATGTTATCAGATCCTTCAAAAAAGAACCCCAACTTGATATGCGAATTTCACGATACCCATGGTCATAGGATCGAAGACTGAACACAGCTTCGAGAAGAGGTGGCCCGACTGATCAGCAAAGGGTACCTTCGAGAATTTCTCAGCGGCCGAGCTAAAAATCAATTTTGGGAAAGAGAGAAAAATAAGAAAAATGAAATAGAAGAACCACGACATGTCATCCACATGATTATTGGTGGGGTTGACGTCCCTCAGGGACCCGTTTCTAAGCAAACGAAAGTATCTATCACCAGGGAAAAGCGAACTCGGAGCTACATATCTGAAGACGCCAATTCATTCAGCAAAAAGGACATCGAAACCTTGTCCCAACCTCACAATGACGCGCTGTTAATTTCTTTTCTTTTCAATAAATTTCAAATTAAACGTGTGCTCGTGGATCCAGGTAGCTCGGCCAACATAATTCGGTGGAGGGTGGTAGAGAAACTCGGGTTGCTCGAACAAATCGTACCCACCTCTCGAGTCCTCAATGGGTTCAACATGGCAAGCGAAACAACAAAAGGAGAAATCATCCTCCCAGTCAACGTAGTCGGCACAATTCAAGATACCAAGTTTCATGTCATCGAAGGTGACATGAGGTATAACGCATTGCTTGGAAGGCCATGGATCCACAATATAAGGGTGGTTCCGTCAAAGCTTCACCAAATGATGAAGTTCCCTACAAAGGATGGAGTAAAAAATGTATACGGAGAGCAGCACGCAGCAAGATAAATGTTCGCAGTGCACGATTTGGCACTGACACCTTCTACATCGAAGGAGCCAAACAACAAGCAAAAATCCGAGTAACAATCACAAACTACATCCTCATTGGAACAAATGAAGGACTGTGCCGCGTCCTCAGAACTGATAACCAAAGTGTATGAGGCTCGAGCGTCATCATAGCTAAGGTACAACCCTATCCCTTCTTCTCTCACACTATACGCTAACCTGCGTTTAGGTGTTTGATTAAAAGGAGTCAAAGCACCTTCCGGCTTGAAGGCCTTAGATTTGAAAGCCTACGTTGCACTCTTTTTCCCCGCATCAGATTTTATCCCACAAGGGTTTTACCGGCGAGGTTTTTAAGGAGGAAACATCCATATGATACCTAAGTAGAACTCATCAAGTATTCAAAGCCTCTCTTCGATCAACCTCGAATACTGAGGGGCATCCCCCCAGGAGATAACTAAAATATACCAAAGAGGGTCTCGACGGGAAAATGTTGTATTGGACCAAACGGTCGAATGAACCGTGTTCGTATAGAACATTCGAACTCTCGATGGAAAAAACTTGTAAACTTGTGCCAAGTAATCAGAGAAGTGCCTTCTATCATCAAAACATTTCGCACATTAAAGAAGTCTGCCATTTTTACAAGAGACATTCCAGGGCCAAAAATTTAGCAAGCAGACAGGAACTGTCCTCGACAGTCACTCCACTGAGTCGCCAAAACTCGAAGCCGTAAGACCTCAGGGCAGGAAACTTCTAGCTCATAAGCCTTCCACGAGGAAATATCAACAACATAAACCCTCCTCGAGGCAACCTCAATTTTGACTCGGGGACTGCCGCCGACTGTCAGCTCATCAAGCTATCTAACTCGAAACCGTAAGACCCCCGAGCCGGAAACTTCAAACTCATAAGCCCTCCATGAGGCAACATCAAAACTGTAAGACCTCAAGCAAGGCATGTACAAATTTGAAAGACCTTAAAACAAGCATAAACCCTATATCAAAGTCAAGGCTATATATCGAACTTGTAAGACCCAAAAGGCATACCCTAGATATAGATGCCATGACTATCTCACCTATCTCACTGGGGGACTCCCGTGGGAGCGTTGTAAATATGTATCTGTAATACACACACACACATACACACACACACACATACACACACACACACACACATATATATACAGATACAGATCAAAGCCCCTAGTGTGTACCTCCTCGAGGGTCTCTCTCCGATATTTGCAACGGACATATTCATTGCTCCTCCTCTCTCTGTTGAAAGCTCTTCTCAGCTCAGCTCGTGTGTCGGCAGCGTCTTTCAAGTAAACGGCCACCTTCTTATCGGCCTTCGCTCGAGCTACCTCAGATTTGACCCGATCATCCACAATCTCTGCCTTCGTATTTAGAAGATCAGCCTCGAGTTTGGCAATCCTGCTCGATTGAGTTGAGCTATCTTCCCGGGCATTGCGAAGTTGTATCTCGAGGGTAGCAGCCCTGGCCAAAGCATTCCTTTGGTCCGTAACATGTACACCTACTTGCACTTTCAACGCTTGGCACTCAGGCCTAACATGCCCGACCTCGCCCCAAAGGCACTCCAACGCTTCTATTTTTTCCTGCAACGGCACCAGAGCGTTAGTTCCAAAAAATGGGAAAAGAGGCACATACCCCTTCAGGTTACGCGTTACCTGGCGCTCGAGTTTGCCTTCACAAATCCGGCTCCGATGCATCTCCACTCGAAGATGTATCAACTATTTTGTCTTCTCATTGCAAAGAAGCTTGAGAGATATTTTCTTACCCAAAGCTTCCCGCAATCGGGCCTCACAGCGAAGCAGCTCGGTCTTAAGTTTGTCAAAAATCTGCAAAAGAAAAACTTCAGTACAAAGACGAATATTCATAGCCAAAAAACCAACAAGGCCAATCGGAACTCACCTCAGAACAGAGCCGATGGGCCTCCTTAAAAGTTGAACATGTATCTTCCGGTTTGGCCCCATCGGCCCCAACTGAACCACTCTCAATAGGGGTGTGCCCACTCGAAACCTCAATCAGTCCGGGCGACCCCTGATCCCGAGCATCCCTCGAAGTGTCTTCAAGGGTAGAAGCAGGAGACGGTGGAGGACTCTTACTTTTTCTCTCTCGGGGAACCTCTTCTTCAAAATTAGAGGTCCCACGCCTGGAAAAACCGGCAACCGCAGAAGGGTCCTCGGCTCGATCCGTAGACAAAGAGTCATCCTCACAAAGGGAGCTGACGTCCGAAGAATGGTCGGTATATATAAAGCTCTCCTCAGCAACGGCATCTCCTTTATGCCTCTGAGAAGGCCCTGCCTCATCAGGAATATTCTCATCCATAAAGGATATTTTTCGATTATTGTTCTCCTTCGGGCCTTCACTATCCTCGAAGGGACACGACCTCATTTCGGAGAACCCTCCAACACCTGTGGCATCAGAATTAGTACACACAAAAGGAAATATTCATCAAAAGGGATACCACGCGACTCATACCGTGGTGTTTTGCTTCCCGTCTGCCTTTCGTGGGATCACGCCACTTGCGCTCGTCATATGTCGAGGAAGCTGAAAACTTTCGAGTCCAGTCCGCAAGATCGGGGACCTCCTCAGGCATCCACGAGACCGCTGAAAAAGAGAACAATAAACACTCTTATAAGTTGATAAGAGCAAAAGACACTAAGGCACGACATGATGCTTACGTTTGAAGTTCCATTTTTCGGGAAAAGGTAGGAAATCCGCTGGAATGATGATGACGGTCCTCACCCGAACAAACTGATTCATTCCATCCACCGTTCTGGTCCTCATCATCGCTGGCAATAAAAAGCCTCGTGGACTGACGTCACAACACAATCAGGCCTCGACAATGTTGGGGTCAATATAACCTAATGAGGTTGATAAGGGTGAATTCGAGCTCCGCCTTTTCGGTGAAGTACCTCATCATCAGCACTATCTGCCAAAAGGATGGATGAATCTGTACTAAAGTAATTCGGTACCTTTTGCAGAACTCGAGCACAAGTCGTTCGAGGGGGCCTAATGTAAACGGATACGTGTACACGGTGAGGAATCCCTCTACATAAGTCATAAAATTTTCTTCTCGAGAGGGTATCTGCAGCACCACATTTTCCCTCCAACCGCAGTCTCTCCTCACGACCTCGAGGTGGTGTTCTTCTATCAATCGAACGAACCCCGAGGCTTGCTCTTGATGGCGCGGGGCATCTTAGGGCTTCTCTACTGTAAATTCCTTTTTCAGAGCAAAGCAGTACGAGGTCAGCTCGCCATACCCCGGCGGTGTGCCACCGGCCGGGATAGGGGTAGTGGAAGAGTTTCCCTATTCTTGGTGAGCATATTCGGAAGCGGCAGCCATGGTTACTCAAAGCAGAGGTAAAAAGGGAGGGGCGGAACCCGTTTTCATAAGAATGGAAAAGGAATGAGAAAGTTGAAAGAAAAGCTGAGGTTTTTGCAAATGTGTAAGAGTTAGAATGAAGGAGAACCAAGAATATTTATAGAACGAAAGATGGCCAACCAACTGCCTTAAAGGCCATTCAATTTCTAACAAGTCGTCATAGCATTTGGGGAAGTGTACCGGCAGGGCCACTTCGGTCACTTCACGGTCACGTCACATAAATGATACCGTCATGGGGGGTTTGAGGAATCAAAGCTCACGCGACGATCTAACCTCGAGAAGGTGCCCAATCTCGAGGAGACCTCATGTTTCAATTACAAGTTCCAAGAAAACGAAGAATCAAAGCATAAAAATCATATTGTGGGGAAAGGGTTACGGAACTAAGCTTATGCAAAATATGAAAAAAATGTTCTATTTCCAAAAATATATTTACACAAGTGTCTTTTACAAGAATTCCCCTGAAGGGTCCCATGTACAAAAGGAAGGAAAAGGCAAAAAAGGAAGAAAAACTACTCTATGCCTCCACCGCTGTCCGAGCCACTTTCGGAGCCTTCATCTGATGTACCCGGCACTGTCAGTTCCTCCTCCAAGGCCTTGGCCTCTTCGATATCGGTAGAGAGATCGACACCTCTGGTGCTACTTCCTCGAGGGTCTGCCTCTTGGCTTGTGCACAAGCATAGGCAACTGCCTGAGTCAGCTTCAGCTCGTCCTTCTCATATATCTCCCTTGCCCGTTCATTGCAGCAGCAGCATCCCTCTTGTACGAGGAGACATATTCACTGGCCTCGGCCTTGGCCGCAGACAGTGCACCAGCCTCCTCCTGAGCACCTCGGAGAAGATCTTGAGCCGAGGATAGCTTCCCTCGAAGCATCTCCTTCTCCGAAGTCGTGGTATCATTCAGCCGAGCCAGCTCCATGACTTAGGCGTCCTTGGCTGCAACCTCCTCTCGAAGTCGCTCAACCAGGGCATCCTTCTAGGTAATCTGAGAAGCAAAAAGCAAGTTAATCACTACCAAGTGTTACGACTAAAAAGTGAGAATATGGGCACTGACATACCTACTCGGAGAAATTGGCCCTTTCCCGAAGTGCTCTCCCCAAGCTCGCCCGAAGGTCGATCAGTTCCTCCTCTCTTCAGGCACATAAAGCCTCAACTCGACCAACCCTGCCATAAGATTCTCAAGCTCTTCTCCACGATGAGTCAACTCATCTTGCAACTTGGAGAAGGCCTAGTCATATAGCTTCTTGACCTGCAACACAGAGAAGGGAAATCAGAAAACGAAAATAGAAGATCAAAGAGTAAGTATATTGTTCTCGAAAGTCACCTGCTTTTGGAGCCTCTCAGCTTCCTCAAGGGCAACTAGAGCATCTACATCGGTCTCCTCGTCCACTCCCTCAAAGTAGTCTCTGAATGCATCACCCTCTCCATGAGAGGCTCTAGACCGGGGACACCCCTAACTTGGGCATCCCTTATCTCCCCTAGAGAATTACGGGCCTAAATGAAGTCCACTAGCGATGTCGGCCTCCATCAAGGCTTCTTCCCAACCTCGGAAAGCCCCAGCAGCGAGCCCCCCGAGCTCCTCAACATGGACTGTGCCACGTCTGATGAGCGTATCGGGGACTGCGCCTAAACCCTCCTCGAGGGTCTCCTCTACAAACGGCGGGCCCACATCAGCCGCCTTAGGCTTGATAGGCGACCTCTCAACAGCCCGTGAATCCTCGCCACTTCACTTTGCCCTTTTTACAAAAGGGCAGGCATCGTCGCTCTCCTCCTCGATCCGCAGGCTCTCAGCGATCGTAGAAGACAAGACCGTAGCATCGGTCTTAGGCCTTCGAGTCTTTTGCCTCTTTGATTTCGGGGACCCCGCTCGAGCGTCTTTCTTCCTCTTTCTATCTTTGGTGGACTTCGGGGCCTCTTCCTCACCAGGTGGAGGCGGCCTCATCAACACGCCTTCACCAAGGCCTACACAAATATATCATGTCAAAAAAGCATCATCATCAAAAATTCTCACAAAGAATGTGAAAGCAGTAGCAACAAAAACGTACCATGATTCTTGGCCTGCCATCGTGTTTTGGCCAGCTCACGTCATACACGTTCATTGTATGGGAAAGCGGAGTCTAAGCGTTTGATCCACCCTGGAAGGTACTGAACCACACCGGGGAACCAAACAGTGGCTACATAATAAAAAGAAAATTAGTTGAAAGAGAAAGAGACAACGAAAGCATGCTCGATTCAGAGGAACTTACGTTTCATAGTCCACTCCTCCGAGAATGGCATTCTGTCAAAAGGGATGATGTCCGAGGTTCGGACTCTGATGAATCGGCTTATCCATCCCCGATCTATATCCTCGTTGATACAGGCGAGGAACGCCTTGGTGGATCGACAGTGTAATTTAATAAGGCCCAACGGAAGAGTCGAGGGCTATATAGTCTGATCAAATGGTCGAGGGTGAAGGTCATTCCCTCGACCATATTGGTAATATGGTGAAACATATATACAATCCTCTAGAACGAAGGATAGATCTGACCAAGTGTCACTCGGTATTGGTGACAAAAATTAAGAATCAACGGGTCAACCGGTGGAGAAGAAGAATCGACGGGGCCCAAGGTGAAGGGATATGTGTAGACACTGAGAAAGCCAGCCTTGTGCGTGACTATGCTTTCATCAGCCGTTGGGATTTCTACTCGAGCAACCTCCCCCCAGTGGAAGTTAAGTTTCACCCTCTTGATATCCAATACTACAATTATGTATCGGGACATGGGCTCGCATCGGCCCAGTGTGGAAGGGGGTTTTTCTATTGTAAAATCAGAAATGGTGTCGAAAAGGCGGGAATGCATTGCTCTATTGAAGGAGGGGTCTTTGATTTTCCCTTAGACGGGCGTGATGTAGAAGCATCCCCCTCCTTTTGAGGAATTGTTCTTGAAGTCTTTTCCATGATAGTAATCAAGTTTTGAAGTAAGAAGATGGGAAAAAGGTGAGCAGGTAGGAGATAAAAAGAGAGAACACTTTGTTAAAACCTGAAGGTTTGAAGAAGAAGATGCAAAATTGTGAAGAGGAAAGTAATTGTGGTATTTATAAGGGCCCTTTGGGAAAGCTTGAAGCGGAAAGTCGAACCTGTGACGGTTCGTGGGCTTCTCGAGAATTGTGATTGACAGTGACATCTGTGCAGCTTTTCGTGTCATAATCATTTAATGCTATGAAGAGGCTGACGTCATGGTAGGAGCGTCAAAGGGGCGAAAGGTCAAAATCATTTCTTATCTCTTCATTCTAAGAAATGCATGGACTATCTGTATACGGCTAAAATTGGAGAGTCCGATTTCATGGCCACTTCGATGAAAATGAAGGGTTGAAGGACCGAGAACGGCATCGAGGGGCACATCGAGGGTCCTCGACCTTGAGTCAGTACGAATCAAGGGTCGACATGAAAAGGCACGAAATTCGTAAGGGGCACATAGTTAAAGCTAACAAAGTACACAAGATAGTACAAGCCCGTACCATGGCATTAAATGGATGTACCAGCCATTTCTTTTTGCATTAAATAGTTGTACCAACTGTACTTCTCTGTAATGATGACACATGTACTATGTTGGGACTCTCCTTCTTATATAAAGGGGACCCTTGTCACTTTATAAGGGACATGATATTCAATATACAAGAACAACAACATTCTCTGCCCTCTAACAAAAATTTTCTCTACAATTGCTCCATTGATTTATTGTTTTCATTTATTGTTCTTCACTTATTACCTGTTATTGATCATAAATAGACCATCCTTAAGGCCCCCCAACATTGTTTCATAATTATCGATAGCCCTTAGTCAAGCTTCTCAAGATCGACCTCGAGGCTCACCTGGATACCCTCAAGACCGGCCTCTTCGATACCTGGTATGCATAATCTGGTTCTTTTCGCTCCTATTTGATTTTTCATGATTCATACTCAGCATCTATTGCCTAAATAATCGGTAATAAAATAGATCGCATATTTTTAGAACCATGTAATCAAATATAATTGTAATTACCATTTTCACGGTAAACACATTTTACTCATGAGTCCCCGATGATTTTTCCCTCGATCGTTTCTTCGATCATTCCGATGAGGATTGCATCTCAAACTGTTGTTCCTTCGATCTGTGACATATGGTTGATACCGTTCTTTGTTTGACCTCGGTTCTCTATCAATATCCCTCGAGGATTTTACCACCAATATGTTCGGGTGAACTGAACTCGAGGGGGCTTCCAACTGGTCATCCTCGACCCTGATCTGTGATTGATAATGATTATGTACGTCTGCCCATGTAACTTCAGGATATTCAACCAGATTTTGCTTCAAATGTCGTGATGCTATCGAACTTCGCTCATTCAACCCTTATGTGAAAGCTTGAACGGACCAATCATCCGTAACTGATGGTAACTCCATTCTCTCTATTTTTAATCGGGACACGAACTCCCTCAGCATCTCGTTGTCTCTTTATCTTATCTTTAAAAAATATGATTTTCTCGTTGTAACTTTTATGGCCCCGACATGTGCCATCACAAAAGAATCAGCTAACATGGAAAATGAATCAATGGAGTTCGGTGGCAAGTTGTTTCACGACCCAAACCGATGGGCCGCGATAGGCACCTAGTACCTTACTCAACCAAGTACCAACATAAAGTATCTTTCTTACTACATCATTATATACACGTGACATACGAGCCTAATAGGCCAACATGATCATTTATAAACTCAAAACATAGGCCGATAAGGCCGTACAATCTTTCACGTACATGACATATGTCTACAAGCCTCAAAGAGTACATAAATGTCAAGGGCCCCACATACTAATCAGTACATGTCCTAATCATACTGGCCACATAAGCAACTCCAGAGCAAATGGAGCGCACCAACACCTTCCACTGAGCTGATAGCCTACTTAGAGGACTCTCAACCTGTATATCAGGACCTGCGGGCATGAAACGCAGTGTCCCCAGGCAAAAGAGACATCAGTACGAATAATGTACTGAGTATGTAAGACACATAAATAAGTATATAAAAGACATAGAAGAATATGGAGTAAATGACTCAACCTGTAAGTCTGGATAACTCTGTAAATCAGGAAAATACTTATAGTGTCATGCATATGCATATGAATGTCATGTCTTGCATAGGTACATGTTTCATAAAATCATCAGGCCTCTAAGGGCATCTCATCATATCATCTCGACCACTGTGGGCAAAATCATCAACGTATACCAGTTGATCAGGTGGTGGTATGTATATAACGTCATAACCTTTCCCATATCCCATATACATATATATATATATATATACACAGATATATATACGCTTGTATAACGCCATATGATCATGGGTCAAGGTGCATGTATAAATGCATGAAATGCATATGAAATATGTTAATAAAATCTCTCAATACGTCATAAGACCATTATGCCTCTGATTAATATCATGAAATAAACTTTACCAACTTACGTATTTTTTAGACCCATGACCAGATAATAAAATAATATGACACATGGGAATCAAGAACATAAGCATCTCTAGTATTTCAATGAATAGAGTCATTTATGGAATTTGTACATTTGTTCGTTTCGTTCGTGTCATATAGATCATGACAAAATAATGAAGGGATAGCCTTAACATACCGTAGTCGATTCTCTTGACAATCCGTCTAGCAAACATTAATTGCGACGAAACACTTTAATTATGAAGTTTTAAACACAAAATTTGAGCCCTCATCTGTAACTTAGCAATCTTGTATCCCATCTTGATAAGGTAAAAAGTCTCTTAAATTTGTAAGCTTATGGGGCCCACTTTGTGGCTAAGTGTTTCCTAAAGGCTTTCTAACTATGCTGCCTAACCTTAATGAACTAAGAGTCATTATTTTCTAGGGAAATTGCTTCCACATTTAGGTCCTTTAAAGTTAATGTATAACTTTAATTAGCTTAATTTTTTAGTTAATCTCTCACTAAAAATTCATAATTATCCAATTATCCACATAATCAATAATTATCTAAAATTACTTAAAATGCTACTCACTTTTAATACACTTTACGTATCCTACTATCGTGGTCGTGGGGTACCTTGTATGGCATTAGTCCATAAATGTCGGGTATTGTAGCTCGGACCGTATTTTATCCTAAATTTATAACCTTCAACGAAACTCATTTTATTTTATTCGTTTACCATTTATCCTTCACTGAACTTACTTATCGCTCGTTATAAATAGCATAGATGCGTATAACCTCGAGATAATACCATCCCCGAGTCTACACCGTTTAACTAAAGACAGAACTTTAACGTATGAAAATGCGAATGTAATATCTCATTTTCAAGATTATATCAATTTACTTATGGCGTACTTCAATGTATGAAACATGGGGTGTAACAAGTTGTGATACCAATCATTACTCCCTTAGACAAGGTTTCCCAAAACAATTTCACCAAAACTGACTCGATCTCATCGTCTTCCAAGTCATTCCCTTTTATATTGCATGTGTACGTAGTGATATGTCCATTAGGATCGGTGGTCCCGTTGTATTTAGGTATGTCCGGTATGCGGAACTTCTTTGGAATAGCCGGGGCCGCGCTCGGGGAAAAGGCTTCTGTACGAACTTTTTGGAGTCCAAACACTTTAAAATCGGAAGTGCCCCTGGTATTTGATCGACTCGGGAGTTGTATGTCTCCACCTTTTTGTCATTATCTTCGTCCTTTTTTCTCCTGACTCAATTCTTTTGGTGAGCCCTTAGAACATTTTCATAATTGTAGGATCTGTCCCCGATCAGTTACTGTTTGACCTTTCCGGCACCAGCTCAATACGGCGAGTGATTTCTGGTTCAACCATCCTCGGAGTTTTTTGTTGACTTTGTAGCTGAGCAATAGCAACCTGCTGAGCTTGTAGCATTTCGAAGATTACCTGGAGGCTAACTCCCCCGTCTCTTAGAACCTGTGTTCCTTGACCACCAGGTCGGACCTCCCTGCATACACTTCCTTCGAGGTCTGCGCCCAAGTCCGCATTCAAAGCAATGTGAAAACTAACATCGACTGGTTCCACAATCGGCATAACCCCGGGGTTAAGCGGTGGTACACCGGTCCCTGGAGCAGCTACATTATTGTTTTCCCCATGAAATCCAAGGCCATCATTGCCGTGTACGGGTGCGTTTTGTGAGTTTGACATGTTTTAACCTGAAAATAAATAATCTTTAACAAGAACAAGTGTGAAAATAACGTGTGTTATCAAAATTCAACACTGAAACAATCACTATTATCTTTAGGCCCCACGGTGGGCGCCAAACTGTTTACCCTAAAACCTGAGTAACAATTAAATTTGTGTTAAGGTCTTAAAGAAATGTGATTTAGTCCAATACTAATTGATAAACAAGAAGACAAACGTATAAATTAAGTGAGCAAGCTAGATCATACCAGTGTATGAGCAAGTCTCGACCTCGAGCTGTGAGTGCCTCGAGGTACACTAATATGAACAGTAAACAAAGGACAATAAAGCTAAGGAACAATTCTGATGAGAGATGAGTGAAAAAGTAAGAGTGTATATTCTTTGCCAATGATTGATGATGTTTTCAAATGAAGGGGCTCCCCTTTATATAATAGGGGAATCCTAAATAAGGTATATTTCTATTTATAGTAAGGAATCTAATTGTACAGCTGTCTAACCGCCTAGTACAAATTCGTACAAATCCGTTTCGGAATTTATGCCTTGATCTTTGTGCCATTACGGGAATCTCGCTTATTCTGTTACAAGCCCATAACGGCACTATCTCGGCGTAGATCATACTCGGCCTTGGTATTCATCGTGCACTTCAGCCTTCGGGTGTTGTACTCTGTCATCAAGTAAGAGCTCGATCTACTGGACTTGCCTGGTCCATTCTGAACTCGGGTTCGGAGCGATCCCTCGAACCCATAAAATTGGGCGTACCTGATTTCGACCGTATAATTATGAGGGTGGAAGAAACCTCAACCTAAAAGATACACCAAAAGATAAAAACAAGGTTTAATAAAGATCGTTTTTAATGCATTTACTAATTGATGTTTTCCTTTTTCTTGTTCAAAAGGCATCCAAGTTTAACATGACATCCTTGAACTTGAATCCTGTTTAGCTAAATGATATTTTTTGTCTTCGTCAATTAGTAAGCAATCACTAGCCCACATGATGAACTTGTTTATATAAGAAATTAAAAACGAATCAAGACCTATGTTGTTCCAATTAGAGGTGGAAGCCAAGTGATATGAGAAGGGAAAGAAATGGACTTCTTCGAGGAATATTTTGAGGCAGAGGCAAGAAGAGGATCTTATCTTCGTATTGTTTTAATTTGTCGGCCAGATTTAATGTTTATTTTTTTAAATTAGTATATATAAATTATATATTGATTATACACAGTTATATATATATTATATAAAAATTATATTTACGTTATATATCGCTAGTTATTTTTAATTTAAGAGATTATTTGGACGGCTATTTGGGCTAATTTTGTATTGATGATGAGAGTCAAGTGCGTCCTTGATCAATTTAGTTGTTTGGACCTTAGGAATATATATACTACAGTACTAATTTAAACTATTCTGATCAACTCCTTAACTGATTCAGAAATTTTTACGAACAAACTGGAAATAAAATAAAGGAGTACATTAAGTTTAGGAAGTTCTGCATGGAATCAACTGATAATACAAGAAGGCTGAAAACAAATATAGTAGTACAAATTATAAAAGAAATACTAGAACCACATTCTGGAGCCAGTGATTCTTTTATTTTAAGAAAACATCAACCAACTAATAGTGAGTTCATGAATTCCATTTTGCCAAATTCAAGTTTTCCTTTCACATAGAAGCCACAGAGCTGGGATTGACCCTGCTGCAAACATCACGAATTTCCAATTGAACGCCCTGTGAGGGAGGCAAGTTTCCCATCTTGATCATAGCAGCAGCAAAATCTCCAAAGAAAACAGCACCATTATTGCTGTAGGTTGTGACAATAGCAGCAGTGGTGGCATTCCCAGTCAACACTTGATCCGAGAAAAGTATGCCCTGGTTCCTGTTTAAGTCCTGGAAGTAAACTCTGTCGAACACAGCAGGAGTTTTATCCAATTGTTGCAAGTTGGTGTCGTTTTGGGGGACGGAGCAGTTGCATTGAAGGCGTGCCGCTGGGTTAACAAAGGTGCTGGTGCACACGGTGGCGCACCTGGCGAAACCCACCGTGTGTGCACCGGCTAGCGCCACCATTTCCCGGGCATTAAAGTTTTTGTCATTAAATTTTGTTAGTTGGACGGTTAGATTATCGAATGGAGCTGGAAGCTGAGTTAAAGCACCAGTGAAGTTGGCCGTTCTTGCATCTCTTCTCCCTAGTGCAACGTTATAGCCTTGTCCTCCTAGCTGTCAAATACACAACGGACAAAACAAAAATAGCATAATTAAAATATAATCCATACAAATATCATTGCATATTTTAAAAACATAATTCCAAAAGTCTTTCTTGTTAAACTCCATATTCGGTCAAACAACTTCATAAAAGTGAAACGGGTGGAGTAATAATAACTTGTCACAAAAGATACAACAAATTAATCTGCTATCGCATATTAAAATTCATTGATTGTGCGAAAAAAACCTTAATACTATCTGTGTATATAATTAAAATCCTTAAGGTATATATTCTGATAATGTATATTTAATTGCTTGGCCTAATAATTCAATTTTAGGTTTAACAATTAATCTACTTATTTTTATTGCAAAATTAGTCCTGATTGCCATATTATTGACATATTTTACAGTTGGTAGAAGTCAACTCTTAATCTAATGATAAAATATTGTTTTTCGCTGTCTTGTGTACCGAACAGAAACTCTATACCCCAAAACCATGGGGGTGGAATTTGGATGGCGGTAAATAATCGTTAAAGTAACATTCCGTACGTTAGAGATAGAAAATTAATGAACTTACTTTAACAACAGAGTCCCGAGCAGCAATAGCTAAGATGTCTGCGCAAGATACAGGCGTGTTGGGACAAGTATATTTTACTCTTTGTTTAGCTTGTTCTATGACTTCAAAACCTCTGGCTGAGTTGTTGTTGGGTGGTGAGGTTTTTTCCCCTACGAATGATCCAGGAATATCGTCTAGAAGAACTCCTCCATCGCAACCCTGTTAATAAAAGATGTAGCTATTAGTCAACCATAATCATCATCAGTTCAGTAGAATATATATGTTTTTAAATTATAAATGAACTAGGTTATGTGACATCAGTGGCGGAGGAGGCAGGAACTCCCACGAAGTTGGGTTTAAAGAGAAAAAAGTTAAGAAAAATATAACTAGTGGGAGTTGAACTTATGACCTTACAAAAGTTTTGAACCCCTTGACCATTAAGTTACAGTTTTGGGTTGTATCAAGTGGATTCAAAACTTAATATATAAAAATCAAATTCTGCCTTATATATACAGTGTAATTTTTCGACAAAGGGATTCGGCTGAAACCCCTTCCGCCCCTGCGTAACATTGATGTAAAATGAACCTTAATCTTGCTTTATGGTTAATGAAAATGATGTTTTATGACTAGCTAGATAAACTGAAAGAAGAAATGGAAGCTCGATCATGAGCATAAATAGATCACACAAATATGTATGACTAGTTTTAGATTATAAATTTCAAAAAAAAAATTTCCGTGTCTACCTAAATTTTGCCACATAAAATGAAATGGATAAAGTATTTTTTTTTCATTCTTTTTTAGTAAAAAGTTACTTAAGTGACAGTAACAAACAAGAATTGGAAGGTAACCTAAAAAGAAGCAGAATAGACTTTTCCAAGTTAGGGTGGGTTTGACTTGTTCCGTGCAGGTTCGCAGCTACTCCGCTGTTTGTACCCCTCCACCTCACCCACCCATACCCCAAAAAGAAAAGAAAAAAACAACATTGTAGTCGTAATAGCAAACATTTCTCATAATATAATAATAAATTGATACGTACTACTTGTTTGACTGATTAAATACTAGCTAGGACAATAATTTTTTTAACCATAAGTAAATAAACTGCTTTGACCTTATTTAGGTGCATGCATTATAGGTTAATTATGGCCGTGGTAGGGGCCGGGTTACAATCAGTTGGACAGCCTTTCTCGTAGGATATCTCAAACACTCGTAGCCAAATTCATGGCTTTCGACAGTTGTGAAAAACTCCTTGTTTTCCAGTTAAATCTTTAAAGATTGACAAATTTAGGAAAACTTTTGACCAAAAAAAACTGCCTTTTATTGATTCTTTTTCTTTTAATTTCTTTGTTGTTCTTTTAAAGTAAAAAGGGCAAAGAGGGTAAAGAATGCGAGAGAAGAAGGAATTTACATCAACAAAGCAGTCATGGAAGTGGAGACGAATGAGAGAAGCTCCCATGCGTCTTTCTCTATCAATTGCAGTGTTCACAACTTGTCGAACAGCCGAGAAGATGCATGCGGATGGAGATAATGGTTGAGTTAACTTGCTGTCTGAATTTTGCTCAGCATTATTGATTAGGGTTAAAATGCTGGCTGCTGACTCCAGCTGATCAAACTCTGGAGAAAGTGTTTGGAATCCCTTACTCATGGCTTCATAAGTGTTCCTATAAATGGCAACACCTGCAAGTGCAAGAGCCACAAGGCTCAGGGCAAGGCTCAAATGACTCAAACGAAAACCCATGACCTAATTGATGAAAGAAATTAAATGTATATGCAGGCAAAAGCTGTGGATGATTTTGCTTTTATTTTTGCTTCTATTTATAGGGAGTTAAGACTAACAACTGTACGCAACCATTAGTCATCCTTCGGCTTTAAATAATTGCGAACACATAAACTGAAAATTGTTGTTTGGTGTGGAATTGACTTTTTTGTACAAGATTTTCTCCTTTCCTAGTTCTAGCTGTGTGTGTATCGTGTATGCTGCTTCCCTTCGCTATGTTTCTCCGATCTTTTTGTCTAAAATATTCTATTTTTCATTCATGTACACAGAATCACTACTAATATCCTTTTATTCGTTTTTTCTCGATCTCTTTTGAAGTAAAAAGTAAGAACGCTAGTTTACTTTTAATCGAGAATAAAGAAGATATATAATTCCAGTTTGTTCTTTATTTAGTATGTGTTTGACCATATAGAATAAAGACAGTAAGTCAGTTTAGTTTGTATATATATATACGAGAGAGAAAAGGCAATTGATAAAAGCCTACCATAATTAAGGAATTAATTCTGAATCTATACACAGTGAATAATATGATTTGGCAATAATCTACTGTCACTTTTTCAGCAGACGTAGCTATGCACGTAATAGATATATGCTACAGTAATTGATTAATTTGGTTTGACATTGGCATATAAGGACTTCAGACTATGAGAAGAAAAGTCTTTTAGATACAAGTTTCAACTTAGAAAATAAGAAAAAACCGGCTCCTTTAATTAGTTGAACAGATGTATTAATGAGTATATTAATTTCAGTATGATTTCACATGCATGACTTTATGTTAATAACTATTACTGTAGAAAAAATTGGAAGCTAATGGCCGCGTGGAGCATTTGCTCTTTGCTTTAAGAAGTCTATGCCCCCTTCTCCAAACCTACCAGGAACCTCCTCTAGAACGGTACTTTCTTTTATTTTGGGATCTCCCAAAATAATATATATGTGGTACAAGTACAACTTCATTAACAATATTATTTTATAATTTTTTAGAGCTTTAGAAAGTTTTAAATTTCGACTGTAAATTTTAATGTGATGTTTTCTGTATTAAATTAACATTTCAACCACTGTATTAAAATTAGTAGAATCAGTTGTAAATAGGAGTCCTCCTATGCGTAAATTGTTCCTATTCGATCTTTGGTATGGAGCTAAGGTTTATGTCCCTCTATCATGTAACTTTTTTTTAGTAGTATTTAATATACAGAGTAGCGGTCCACGCCAAATCATTCATTACGTAGGCTAGTATAAGACCTTATTTGTTTGGACTTAAGGGAGTTTGAACCTTAATCATTCAGATTTTTAATATTAAGTATGTTTATTTTTAATATCTGAATTTTAATTATTTAGATCATAATCAATAATTGTTTTTGCTTTTTTCATTCACAATTACTTAATGGTTTTGAATAGGTCTGTATGATTAAGATCTATAACTGAGACTTAATTTTATGAAGATGCTATTACATATTCGTTATTAATTGCCCTAACTGTCTACCATTATAAATTACCACCATCATCCTTAATATCATAGCCGCCACCATTATTGACCATATCACCACCCACCATCCCCACAACTCTGACTATCATCATTCTCACCCACAATCAACACTCATCCACCTCAATTATCACAACTAACCACCCATCACCGTCAACAACCACAGCCGACACCGCTCATCATTATAACCTACCACCACCCACCCATCGTCTTCCTAAATCATAATTACTACTATCACCCGCTATTATTAACTATCATCACCCACCACCACCATCCTCAATCATAATCGTCACCATTACCGATCACTACTAGCTAGTAGCATGAACCATCATCATCCACCAAAACTACCACTAACCACCGCCTGTAGTCGGCATTCACCCATTAGCCATCACCACCAACAACTATCATATTTTAAAAAATTATATATTTTATTGATAGAATATTAGATTAGTTAGTAATTCATTTGAATTTTATGTTTATTAATTTTTAATTAAAAATAATTTTTATACATTCAGATATTAAAAATCAAACAATCTTAATTATTTAGTATTCAGATATGAATACACATCTTAATATATTCAGATATGTATTCATATCAGATATCTTAATCTTAATACACATCTCGTTATTCAAATGTATGTTCAAATTCAAATGTCTTAATCTTAAAAAAAAAAAGGCCTAAGTGTATAATCGGGTTTAGACTTAGAAGAAAAAACCATCGTATTAGTATTTCTTCTATCATGATTAATATAATACGTGTGTCAAAATAAATGTCTACACTCAGGGGCACACATGTGTTACTAAGTGGGTTCAATTGAACCCGCTTCATTGAAAAATAAAATTATATTCATCACTAATTTATGTCTAGAAAAGGAAAAATACGTATATAATTTTGAATTTGAACCCACTTGATGCGAACGCTATGTCATTTTAGAGCTTCAGCGACGTCGCGTGTTCGAATCACAGTCGCCCTTGTAAGGTTTCCTTTTCTGTTTATTTTCGGGCATAGAATGTGCAGTAGGCCTTGTGAGCTACCGTTTTGCCAGGTCAATCTAATCAGTAATCACAAACTACTTGTAAAATTATTACTCCAACTATTTCTATTTTGTTTTTTCTCTATTTTACTTCAAATGTTTAACTTAATTCAATAAAAATCAACTTTGTTTTACTTTAAAAATCAAATCTTTCTACAAAGTGATTTTTAATTCTCTATTTCATAAATTTTTCTAAATCATCAATTTATAATTTGTTAATTTATATTGAAATTTTTATTTATATTAAAAGTTTTTGTTTAATGTATTAGTCCTCTTTCTTTAGTTATTGGTATTAATTTAGTTAAGATTGTAACTCTTTTTTATTGTCTTCTATTTTTAAATATACTTTCTTAGTTATAAACACAAACGGATTTAATATTCTGTCAGTTTTTTTAATTGGTTAAATGATTTTCTTGTTAAAGTTTAACAAAATTTTGAAAGAGTCTAAATTTTGAAAGAGTTAATTTTTAAAATTAAATAGATAAGAGTATTTGGTGAAAAAAAGATAATTGTTCAAAAATTAGGAGGAAATATTTTTTGTACTTTTAAATGGCACTCACTTTTAAATGACTTAATTTTAACATCACACTATAAAAAAAACAAAAAAGAAGAACATTAACAAAGATGGACCATATTTTGTTCGCCATGTGTGATGCCGCTTATACTATCAATTCGCATCATCTTAAATTAAATCTGTTTGTGCAAAATTCTGGGTCCGTCACTGCTTACACTCTGATTTTAGTAAAAAGATTTCATATAATTGAGATTGATATAGTACTAATATTGCTTCTACTTGCATAACTAAAGAATAATTTCCATAAATTTAAGAAGGGTATGATATTATAAAAATTTGGAACTTACTGAATATAAACTGTAACTAAAGAAAATGACATGACATTCTTAGTGACAAATTAGTTAAATATTAGCAAATTTTAAATGAAACTTAAAGAGCTACACTTGAAAATTTGAATATAAGGGAAGCACAACATTTTACTAATTTGGTTAGAAGTTTAAATAACTTTTAGCAACAATTGAAAAGCTCAAATCAATTTTTTTTTTATCATACATAGAATCTTTATCTTCTCCCCATTCTCCGTGCATTTTTTTAAAAGGCAGCTGGCTCCTCTGCTGTTAATGACTACTATGCGCCTGGGGGAGGGGGTGAATTAATCAAGGATTAAAAAAAGTTATTGGAGCTCTATGAAGTATGAAGGAAATGGTGGTATAATTAATTGAAAATCTCTATCTTAATCAGCGATTCAGGGCAATGGAAATGAAAAATATTTTAGTACAGAGCATCTTATCCTCTTGGTTGAACTCCACCTAGTGGGAATTTTTATATATTAGTCGAATTGATGAATTTCTAATATCGAATAAATTTGAAGAAAATTTATTGGAGTGGCTATCGTTATCATGTGAGGGCGGCTTAAGCGTGCTTATACTAGTCAATTTTTTTTATCAAATTACCAATTTATTGACTAGAAACTTATTGTAGTCAATTGAATTTTAGGTACATACATTGACAGATACAATAATGTGGTGAAATATGAACGAACAACCCTCGGAAGAAAGGAGTACTACGTGGATGACAAAGAGTAATTTGATGGATCTTTGTGATTATTCTTTGTCGTTTTTTATTTTCACTTTTTGTGTTTGTCCTTTTCTGTGATTTTTCTTCCTTTTCACCTTCTTTGGGTAGTAAGTAGGAAAAATAGGTATGACAGTCAGACAAATATGAATAATTTGCAGCAATATGGCTAAGGGCCAAATCGTCCAAATAATTTTTTTGTCAAACAAGTCTGTGTTCTATAATTTTATTTAAATAAGCACATGCGGTGCCGGCCAGAGGGGGAGGCCATCTCCCACCCACCCCCATTTTTGCGCTCACACGGGGATGAATAATATTCCCTCAAATATGGGGTTACACTATCCATCTTTTCCATTATTATTCACCTATATTTTATTATTTAACTCTTTTAATTTATCTCTTTATATATACCTAATTATATTTATGTAATATATTTATAATATTAATTTACATCTTAATTTTGGCGTATAATTTTGATAGATTAATTTTCGTGCATTTATTGTTTTTATGTAAAATTATAAGTTAATTTTATTATAAGTTATAATTGTACAAAAAATATATAATCTTCTCAATAAATACTAGAGGTTGAAGTTGAATATTTATGTAGTATTTCGTTTGAATTTTATCATTATGTAATATGTATTTGATTAATCTCGTATCACAATGATTTCACTTCTATTTGAATTATTAGTTAATCTATAATAACTGCGTACAAATTATATTATTTAAAATTTTATGAAATTATTTTAATAGAAATTACAAATTAATGAAAATAAAAGATAGAATTTGTTTAATAGAATTTAAAAAATAAAAATTGAAATAAAAGATAATAATATAATATAGAAGAGAGTGAAGAATATAAAAAATATACTTTTTTTTGGGAAAAAAAATGAGAAAATAATTGGAGTAAGTTGCCCATTATGAAAACAAAAATTTAGAGTTAGGGTTGGAGATGGCCCAAGGCCTTTGTTTAGGCAACTTTCGGGGGGCCCATTTCCTAATAATAGCATAGTATATGTTATAAGAACTATAAAAAAGAATTATAAAAAAGGAAAGTAAACTTTTGGAATAGTGCTTAATAGTTAGAGAGAGAAAATTAGGTAATGACAATAACTCAAATAGATCCGTACCTTCCTTCGAATATAATTTAGAGGAATTTTCTGACCAACTTTTATGTGGTGGCTATTAATTTTTTATAGTTACTATTTTATTGTTATAGTAATATATTCGTTATATTTTGCACTGTTGTATTCATGAATACTGCGATAAAAAGTGCCTAAAAATCAGGGTAGTCCAATACGCATATGTATTCACATGTATTCGTGCCATGTATTCATGAATACAACAACAAAAAGCGCGTAAAATCATGACAGTCCAGTTGTACGCGCATGTATTCACATGTATTTGTGTTGTTGTATTCATGAATACAACAGTAAAAATCACATAAAATCGGGGCAGTCCAGCTGTACGCACATTTATTCACATGTATTCGTGCCATTTATACATGAATACAGCAACAAAAAGCACCTAAAATCAGGGCAATCCAGCTATACGCGCATGTATTCACGTGTATTCGCTTTGCTGTATTCATGAATACAACAGTAAAAAGCGCCTAAAATCCGAGGCAGTCCATCTGTATGCGCATGTATTCACATGTATTTCCGCCATGTATTCATAAATACAGTAACGGTAATCACCTTAAAAATAGGTATGTCCAGTTCTCTAAGAGAGATGAAAAATATAAATAGCATATTTCATGTCTTATTTCATGCATTAATAGTAGTATATACTATAAATATTTATTTTATTATAAAATATAAAAAGTAACTATAAAAAATAATATTTTAAAATAATTTTAATTTATAATGGATAGGGTGTATAGGAGGTAAAATTTCCTATAAATTATTCAGGGTCATTTACGTTTGAGGGAATGACCCAAATTGTGCTTCTCATTTTTCACTTATTATGGGAAACCGGTACTTCTATTTTTTTTTTTTCTCTCTTTGTCCAAATACGCTATTATTCGGTCAAATACAAGGGTAGTGCATTGCACATTTTTAATTATATATTCATATTTACTGTTTCAAGCATTGCAACAAGCAAATTGAAGTAGTGAAACTCTATTTTAATATAATTAAGGTTATCAAAGTCAGGATCAAGTTCAATTATTCTAATTTTATTCTATTGCCTCTGTTTTTCAATCTAAATTAATATTTTTATATTTACTTCATAAGTATAGATTGTCTTTTTTATATTTTTCTTACCTTCGATCAATAATGTATCGAGAAATATTAAATGGATTGGATGTATATTATCAAATGAAATTTTTTTTAGAAGAAATCAATTATTATTATTTTATATATATATATATATATANATAAAACAAAGTACTTTTCTGTGACAAAAAAAAAAGAAAAGATTTTCTTACATAATTTTTATTAGTTGAATGACTCTAAGCACTCAACTCATAAAATATTATATGTGCAAGTTCATAATTTCTAATGCGACAAGGTCGACATATGACAACTAACAACATATAATCAGATTATAATAATTACTATGGATCAGAATAAACTAGTAATTCTTATTATTCTTCTAAGGCTCAATAAAGAAATTGTCGTTCCAAGAGCATTTGATACGCAACAATGTGTCGGGGCGTTTGTTGACTCAAAATCAATTTTTAATAAGAGGCCATATATATATATATATATATATATATATATGGCCTCTTATTAAAAATTGATTTTGAGTCAACAAACGCCCCGACACATTGTTGCGTATCAAATGCTCTTGGAACGACAATTTCTTTATTGAGCCTTAGAAGAATAATAAGAATTACTAGTTTATTCTGATCCATAGTAATTATTATAATCTGATTATATGTTGTTAGTTGTCATATGTCGACCTTGTCGCATTAGAAATTATGAACTTGCACATATAATATTTTATGAGTTGAGTGCTTAGAGTCATTCAACTAATAAAAATTATGTAAGAAAATCTTTTCTTTTTTTTTTGTCACAGAAAAGTACTTTGTTTTATTGTTATTTTATACATAATTATCCTAGCCGGTAGTTGATATTGATAACTTCTAGTGATTAAGCTTCAATGGAGAAGAGAGAAGAAGAAGATACGAAGAAGCATCACTGGAGAAGAAACCATTTTTCTCATAGAATCAATACAGAATACATGATAACTAACTGCTTGTTAGTTATATACAGTGATGTAACTTAAGTTAGTTGAATACAGCTATCATTAACTAACTAACTACTCTTAGTTAACTAACTACAGCTAACACTAACTAAGTCAGCTAACTACAGTTAGCCTCATATCTTGTTAACACCCTCCCTCAAGCTGATGGTTGAAATATGTCTTTCAACCCCAGCTTGGACAATAGATAGTCATGCTGCAACTTTCCAAGACTCTTAGTTAATAAATCTGCAAGTTGCTCCTTAGTAGAAACATGAAAATTCTTGATCATCCCCTGAACAATTTTTTCTCTCATAAAGTGACAATCAATATCTATATACTTTATTCGCTCATGGAAGATAGGATTAGCTGCAATCTGGATAGCAGCTTTACTTTCACAGTATAACGAAATAGGCCAGTTGATGTCAACTCCCAGCTCTTTGTATAAGCCTGTCAGCCAAGTTAGTTCAGCAACCGTGGAAGCCATGCTTCTGAATTCTGCCTCTGCTGAACTTCTGGCTACTGTATCATGTTTCTTCGGCTTCCAAGATATAGTAGCATCTCAAATTTTACTAGATATCCTGTAACAGACCTTCTAGTTTGTAAGCAACCTCCCCAGTCTGAGTCACAATAAGCTGTAAGTGTGCCTGAGCTGTCTGAGGGTATTAGTAGACCTAGACCAGGTGCTGCCTTGATGTATCTTACAACTCTGTGAGCAGCTTCAAGGTGTGACTGTTTTGGCTTGTGCATAAATTGGCTGAGCACTTGCACAGCATAGGCAATATCAACTCTAGTCATAGTAAGATACAACAACCTTTTTATGAGTCTTTGATATTGACATAGATCTTCTAGTAGATTGTCCTCTCTTGTTGTATCTGAGATTGAGTCACCTTTGATAAAAGAATCATACTCCACAGAGGTTAGTTTCACATTGGACTCTAGTGGAGTACCAGCTGGTTTGGATCCTCCAAGTCCCATTTCAGATATAAGTTCCAAAGCATACTTCCTTTGGCTCATTACTATGCCTTTTTTAGACCTAGCAAACTCTATTCCAAGAAAGAATTTCAGCTCTCCCAAATCCTTCATTTTGAACATGAGCTTGAGGTCATTCCTTGTTTTAATAATCAGATCAGAGCAGGTACCTGTCACCAGTAGATCATCTACATACACCAAGACTATTGTCAGTGCAGCCTGCTCCCTTTTGGTGAAGAGAGAGTAGTCATAGTGGCTTTGAGTGAAGCCAAGACTCATTAGTGCATTAGTTAGTTTCTTGTTCCATTGCCCAGGAGCTTGCTCCAGGCCATACAAAGACTTGTGAAGTTTGCAAACCTTAGAAGTCCCTCCCTGGATGGAAAACCCCTGAGGAATCTCCATGTAGACTTCCTCTGGAAGATCGCCTTGTAGAAAGGCATTATGGACATCCATTTGAAAGATGGGCCAATGCTTGGTTGCTGTAAGGGCAATGACAGATCTCACTGTGACCATCTTGGCGACAGGAGAGAAAGTTTACGTATAGTTAAGCCCCTCCTTTTGACTGTGCCCTTTAGCCACTAGCCTAGCCTTATATCTTTCCACAGCTCCTGAAGTAGTGTACTTCACCTTATACACCCATAGACAACCTATAGGCACTTTCCCAGAAAGAAGATCAACAATGCTCCATGTATGATTATCATCTAAGGCTGCAATCTCTGATTGTATAGCATCAATCCAGTGTGGATGTTTTATTGCCTCAACATAAGAATGAGGCTCTTCAACAGATGAAGAAGCTGTAAGAGCAGCATCAAAGGACTGGGATACATGATCATAGGATAAGTAGTTTGACATAGGATAACAGTAGGTAGCATTACCTTGCTACTGAGTGACATAGTCTTTAAGCCAGACATGAGGTCTACTAGTTCTGGTGGATTTTCTACAGGGCTCAGGGACAGTAGAAGGCATAGAACTGTTAGAATCATCAGCTGTCTCGACAAATTCTACTGAGCCTGATGAGAGGAGCAGTGAGGGTTGATCAACTGTGTCGGATATGCCACTGTCTAAAACTGGCTCGGTAGATTCAACACTAATTGAGGTGGATGATATAGAAGAAGAAGTAGAAGCAGGTATAGTGCTGAGGTCGAGGACTGGGAACAGAGATGAGATAGTAGTGGGAAGATGGTTGAAAGGAAAGACATCTTCTTTGAACACTACCTCTCTCGTGACTTGAAAACTCTTTGAGTGAATAACATACATCTTGTACCCCTTCTAGGTCAAAGAGTAACCAAGAAATATGGTTGGGACAGCTCTTGGTGAGAATTTGCCCCACCCCCCCTTTTGAGATCAGCAGCATATCCCAAACAACCAAACACTCGCAAATGATGTAGTGAGGGCAACTGACCATGCAACACTTCATAGGGACACTTGCCTTGAAGAGTAGGTGTAGGCAGTCTATTGATCACATAAACAGCAGCCAGAACACATTCTCCCCAGAACCTTAGAGGAACTGAGGCTTGGAACCTCAAGGCTCTTGCAGTGTCCAAGATATATCTGTGTCTCCTTTCAGCAACTCCATTTTGCTGAGGAGTGTAGATACAAGAACTTTGATGAATGATTCCAAAAGCCTGCAGTAATACTTTCATTTGTGAATTAAAGAATTCACAACCATTATCAGACTTAAACACTTTCACAGAACAAGAAAAAACATTCTGGACCATGAGTAAAAAGTTTCTCATCACTACAACTACTTCACCCTTCGAAGGAAGTAAAAATATCCAAGTATATATGGAATGATCATCAACTAAGGTTAGAAAATACCTTCTACCATCATGAGTAGGAACTATGTAAGGTCCCCATACATCACCATGAATAGTGTGAAAGCAAGTAGTAGAGACAGTATTACTTGAAAGAAATGGCAGTCTTGATTGTTTAGCTAGTGGACATATAGTACAGTGACTTTTAGATGAATCTTGCTTTACAGATTGAAAAACTTTCATCTTCCTCAAAGTAGTAAGTGGCACATGCCCTAGTATTTTGTGCCAAAGATCTACACTCAGTCTACTGCCAGTTATTGTATTTGCAGCAACAGAATTGAAGACACCTTTACCCTGAGACACAGGTACTTCAGCAGAATCCACCTGAAGTTTGCGACCCTGAGACACAGGTACTTCAGCAGAATCCACCTGAAGTTTGCGACCCTGAGACACAGGTACTTCAGCAGAATCCACCTGAAGTTTGCGACCCTGAGACACAGGTACTTCAGCAGAATCCACCTGAAGTTTGCGACCCTGAGACACAGGTACTTCAGCAGAATCCACCTGAAGTTTGCGACCCTGAGACACAGGTACTTCAGCAGAATCCACCTGAAGTTTGCGACCCTGAGACACAGGTACTTCAGCAGAATCCACCTGAAGTTTGCGACCCTGAGACACAGGTACTTCAGCAGAATCCACCTGAAGTTTGCGACCCTGAGACACAGGTACTTCAGCAGAATCCACCTGAAGTTTGCGATCCACCTGAAGTACTTCAGCAGATTCCACCTGAAGTTTGCTAGGTATTACAACAGAACTCACCTGAGGTTTGCTACTGTGGTTGAACACATAGAGACCACTGTCTTCTCTACCAATCCCTTTCACTTTGCCACTGAAGAGATCCTGAAAGATGAAGAAATCAGGAAAGAACATGGCTACACACTTTAGTTCTTTTGTTAACTTTGATACAGATAGGAGATTGTATTTGAATCCAGGTATGTGCAGCACATTAGTTATCTTTTGACCAGGAAAAAGATAAGTAGAGCCTATGTGATTAACAATGACTGTCTCTCCAGTAAGCAAATGAACTATGCACTCTTTAGACTTATCATACTCACTATCTCCGTTAAGATTTGTTTGTCATTAACCATGTGATTTGATGCTCCGGAATCCACTATCCACTTAATTAGGTCTTCACTGGCAGTCATGGCTGCATTTGCTATACCTACATTCTCAGATGAACTACCAATCTCACTGCCTTTGCCAAGCATCTGCAGAATTTGAGTGTACTGCTCCTGAGTAAACTGTGGAATCCCTGCCAGTCTTGTTAGTCCTGCTTGAACATTCTGATTGTGAACTTGGCTAGGTGTTGCATTTCTAGCCAGGTTAGCCATTAAACCAGTAATTTCACCCACAAAAGCAAAGTTGACATCACTATTAGAATGATTTTCCTTAGCATAATTGACAGAGGGAATCTTCTTCTTAGATTTGAAATTTGCTGGATATCCCACCAATTTGTAGCAAGTATCTCTAGTATGCCCTTTGAAGTGACAATAGTCACAGTAAAGGATATTCTTCTTGTTTCTATAACCTGCTCCTGAACTAGATGATCCTCCCTCGTTGTTATACATGACACCATTACCAGAGCCATGTGAACTAGTACCCATGTAGCCTCCATTGTTACTAAACAAGGCTATTCCTTCATTTATCTCAGGAATATATGTAGGAGGAGTCAGTGATCTCCTACTTTCCTCAGACACTATCATAGCATAGACCTTATTAATTGAAGGAGTTGAGGACATCATCATAATCTGATTGCTAGACTGAGCATATGATTCATTTAGACCCATTAGAAACTGCAACAGTCTTTGAGATTCAAAATGTTTAACATATTTCTTAGATTCTTCACAACCACAACCAGGGCAGGGCATTAGTGCATCAAACTCTGCCCACAGTTCCCTTAGTTTTGAGAAATACACTGAAACTGAGGAAATACCCTGGGTTAAAGTGGCTATTTGTCTATGAAGATATAGGATTCGCGATCCATTAACTTTATCAAAAGTTTCCCTAAGATCGGACCAGACCTTCTGAGCACTTGTAGCATACACCATACCACTTAGTAATTCATTGCTAACTGAATTCATTATCCACGAAAGGACTATAGCATTACACTTCTCCCACAGTTCATGCAAGGAAGGATCAAATTTATCCTTCGATTACCTACCATCAACAAAACCTAATTTGCTCTTTCCTAATAGGCTAACTCGCATAGAACTACTCCATAAAGCATAGTTCTCAGGTCCTGTGAGTTTAATTGAAATTAGCGAGCTGCCCGGAGTATCGCAAGGTTGAAGAAACAGAGGATGATGTTGATCTACAACTGGAATCATCTTGATGCCTCCTCTTGCGCGTGTAGCATCAGTAGCGTCGTCTGTAGTTTCAATTGCCATTGAAATGAACTTGAAAACTTAGAGACAATTCTGAATTGTAACCAAAAAAAAAACCTAGCTGCTCAAGGATGAGTTTCACCAATAATGGCGACTCAAAAGCAATTAGGCAAACTAAAAAATGCTGGAAACAAGCTCGAAGTAAGCTCGGATCAATCCGCTAGCTCTGATACCATGATAACTTCTAGTGATTAAGCTTCAATGGAGAAGAGAGAAGAAGAAGATACGAAGAAGCATCACTGGAGAAGAAACCGTTTTTTCTCATAGAATGAATACAGAGTACATGATAACTAACGGTTGTTAGTTATATACAGTGCTGTAACTTAAGTAGTTGAATACAACTGTCATTAACTAACTAACTACTCTTAGTTAACTAACTACAGTTAACACTAACTAAGCCAGCTAACTACAGTTAGCCTCATATCTTGTTAACAGATATTGAAACATAAAAAATCACCCAGTTGGACAAAATGAGCCCCCCAAAAAACTATATTCCGACCCACTAGCTTTCACTTTAAATAATGGAAGACCAATTTTCATTTTAGAAAAGAAAAACTGATGGCTTCTTCTTCGAATCTCTCCGGATTTTTTGCAAAATGAAAATGAGTGTTCTATTATTAAGTATATATTGAATAACTAAATTAACTTATATTGAGTACGTAATTAGTTAGTCAATATATACATAAAGTAGGCATTATAATTTGAATTATATATGTAATCTCCGAAATCGTAGCTCAAAGATAATAGCGTGTAAAAGTATAAAATGCAATATTCATGATGCTATGAAACATTTTAAGTGATAAAGAAAGGGGTTAGTTGAGAAAGAGGCAAAAGTCAACGGGCAAATATTGCTAGAATCTCAGTGACATATGAACGTGGTATATTGTCGACGATTAACATTATTTTAGAGCGTTGTACATCCTCTGAACTTGAAATTTCAGCTCAAATACTAATTACTATAGGATTTTTATACAAATAGCTAGCCGGATTTATTATTATTTTTTTTAACTAACCGATACACATAGATTATACATCAATTACACATGATTATTCACATATTGTACATTAATTATACATATTTTATGTATTTGCCGGCTATTAGATGGTCTATTTAGATTAATGCTTTTAAAAAGATTGTGAAGGTCTAGTCATTAGGTTGTAAGTTGTAAGATAGGTCTGGAAGCTATTTGAGACTTTCCAGCAAATTTCGTGTGGTTGCCACAATTTGACAATTTGCCGCATCAAAGATTTCGTGAAGAATTATGATATCTAATATGCCTAAATCTATATAATTAATATGATTGAAATATTCCATTTATGATTTATATTTCCCAATTATCCCAGTTATAGAACCTTCTCTCCTACGCTCCTTTCACCTCGTTAAAGCCAGCAATCAATCATTATCCCTTGGTGACAAAGACCGATCTCTTATCTTTGTCTTGTTTTACTTGCAATGGAGAAAATTCACCATTTTTAGGGGTCAAATTCGTGGTTTTGGTGTTGGGTTTAAGCAACGGCTGAGAAAGCAATAACAAAGTGATTGTGAGTCCCCACGGTTTTCTTTGAGATTAAAGCTATTTCTTATGATGGGGCGTTTAGAATTCCCTTTTCTTTCCGTTACTATAAGCCAATGAGTGCAAAACAAAGTGACTAAAATTAATTAGATTTAACCATGTTTTTTTTGCCTTGGAAAAAAAAATAGCCTTCCTTATATAAGGAGATTATATCTCCTCACGTTTTAACGTGAAAAAAGAAAAGGATAGAGAAGAATTGACGACATGCGAATGAGAAAAGGAGAAGTTACATTGTATACTCATTTGTAAAATTCACTTTCATCATATACTAAATTTTGTTAAATATTTCAAAAATATTGCACTTTATACCTTCGTATATTCTAAAATATATCAAAATATTCTAGTTTGAAATACAATCCAAACATAACTTTTCACAATATACTAATAAAGCCAAACTAAACATACCACATTATTTTAACGAAGAAAGTATACAACAGGTATACATGATAAAATAAATTTATAAAGTAGGCATAGAAGCAGGGGGCGGATGCATAGGGTTAACAGCGGGTTCAATTGAACCCATAACTTTTGACGCAGAGTAAAACTTTATGTGTAAAAATTCCTTAAAATTATAAAAATAATAAATATGAACCCATAAGTTTAAAAATATAATGGGTTCAATGCTAAAAACTTTAAATTTTGAACCCAAAAAGTTTAAATCCTGGATCCCCTCTAATAAAAGGTAAAATAAAATTTTCAAGTGGGTATACAGGTAAAATAAATATTTTAATTGTATAGGGTGTTGAATAGGCATTTTCAATGGGCGTACCACATAGATTATCCATGAAAAAATTACTCATGTTCAGTTTGATGATAAGTTATAATTGTGTATTTTAGTCGCTTATTACACTCTAATTTATTGCATTTTAATTGAGTTTGAGCTTTAATCGCTAGTGTTTTGCATTAACTGTGTGTTTTATACCTTATAGGAGTGATTCCGAGCTATATAGATGTTATGGAATGAATTCAAGTGATTTGGAGCTTTGAAGTCTGAGTAAAAGCCCGAGGAATTAAGCCGGGATCTTGTTCAGGGGTCAAATTTGATAGTTAAGAACAAACGAAGACTCGAGTAGGTATATTGTGCACTGTCTAGTAAAATAGACATAACTTTTTGCTCCGAATTCCATTTGGTTTATATAATATATGGTTGGAAGTCTAACTCAAAGGGATACAACTTTCATGTATTTACGTTTTTCCAAATTCCAAACGAAACAGGGTGAAAAATATAGTCGAAACCGCGACCGCGGACCTGACGCGAACTGGGGCAGAATACTTTTTGATTAGCGCGGCCGGAGTGTGGTCTTAGCGCGCCCACACTACTCTAGACCTGAAAAACAATACTTTTTCGCGTGGGAGAAGATATAATTGTTTGGGTCCGACCCTACTTGGTATATATACATGAAAAAATAATATTTTGAGGAGGTTGGACATATTGTGGACACAAATTCGACCTAAGGAGGCAGAGACACAATAGGAGCAAGGCGGGGAATGCTTCTACGAGTTTTTCCTTCCTCTTACTATTTTTCATTGTTGGTTATGACTTTTAGTATTGTATTTTTACATACTATTATGAATAATTAATTTGTTATTTAGGGTTTTGATGGAACCTTTTGTAGGATAAATTCTTGTTATGTTTTTATATAATTGAGCCGTAGTATTTTCTCTATTTGTTCAACTATATTATTCTTGTGGTTGATTGAAGAGCTCTCAATTAGCTGTGCCTATTTAGTATGTATTACTCAGGAGAGAGTGCATATTTAGGTAGTTGTTGAACAACATCACTCCCGACGTATGTGAGGAATCAATAACCAAGGGTTTAAAGGCGGGATTAGAGATAACGAAACCTTGGGTGCGATCTAAGTGAGCCGTACTTAATGCCAACTAGCGTAACTCGGGAGAGTACATTTAGTAAATTATGGTAATTACTCGGGAGAGATTTACGGTAGTCAGAGCGCTCATGATCGGTAGAGAATACTTAGGAGAAATTATAGAAGATATAGCGGGAAAGATTCCGACAATTGGGAAAATCATAACTCTAGGCCTCCTTAATCTTTTCTCCAACCCGTAGTATCTTTAGTGTTAATTTTCTATTTTAATTTGTTAGTTAGTAGTTAAATACAAGAATCTTAATATCTATAAGTTAGGAATTGTTCAAACTTGTATTCTTGGTGATAGTGAACAACTATAGCTAAGCCTTAGTTCTCTGTGGGATTCGACTCCGGACTTGTAAACCGGATTATATTTGCAACGACCGCTTAGTCCTTTTTATAAGGCATAGTTGGGCGTGATCAAATTTTGGCGCCGTTGCCGGGGAACTAACGGTGTAGCTGTAGGTTTACATATTTTTAGGTTGCAAGTTTGAACTTTTATTTTTGTTTCTTGTATTTGATTTTTTTTATTTTTTTTTATTTTTTTTTTTGATCTGAGAGACATGGCATCTTGCAATTATAAGAATTTTGATGTTGGTAATTCTACTTTTGATCCTCGTTATGCATATTATGGAGGAAACCACCCAGGGAAAAATTATCAAAATATTCCCGAGAGCGAGTTATGTGCACCAACTCAATCTTATGTGTGGAATGTGTGTGATATGTGTGGTGGTCAAGATAGTCACTTTCATTATTGTGTTTATATTTCTTATCTTCCCCCCCCCCCCCCAACCCCTTATTTTGATGGTTCTTCTTTTTCTTGTGAAGTTAATAGGATCAAAGAACCCAGGTATGAGGACCTGAAAGAGATCGAGGATATGCTAAAGTACCTTACGGAACAATATGATGAGATACTACTGCGGGTACAAAGCCAAGAAGCAACTATTCACAACTTGGAGGCTCAAGCGAATAAAGTAATTCAACCTTGTAAAGCGCAACAAGTTGACATTGTGGATAGTAGCCAATATGAGCATGAATTAGCTGCAGAAATTGCCATTATACTGGAGGATTTAAAAAAATACGAGGATGAGCTAGAGGAGAAGGCCAGAGTAGAATACCAACAATCAATCGAACTAAATTTTGAGGATGCCGATGTCGTAGAAGAGGTATTAGAGTCAACCAAGGATATTGATGATACATATTTAGTTGACTCTAGTGTCATTAGTGTTGAGGATGCTGACAATCCCAATGTTTATGTAGTTGAGCACATTGGTCCACACTCCAAGCATTTTTTCACATTGTGTTTGGATGATAATATGAAAATAGAGTCGTCCAAGCCACTTGAGGAGTCAAGGAGTAAGGAACAAGATGCCTACATTCTGGAATTCTTCGTGACAGAAAGTCGGGAATACACATCTCATCCAAAGGCCAAGAAGTGCAGAATACTACATTATTTTATTGGGCCAATCAAATTCGTTCTACCACCCGAGGAGGCAGGAGCATGATCACAGAGCAGAATCAAAACGTGGGGTCCAATTCATAAGTTCAAAGTGGAGGCTAAAAGTGATTCACGTCGTGCCGCGACGTTAAATCAAGTGTTTGTTGGGAGGCAACCCAGCTTTACTGCTTTCTTTTATTTTTTTATTTTTTTTATTATATTATTTTTGTGGTGTCAATTTTTGATTTTTTTAGGAGCATGGAACGCAAAGTCATTGGAAGGGTGCAACATCAAACCATTAGTTGGAATTAAGTGTGAGGCACCCGCGCGAAGGACTAGGCCTTGGAGAAGTCTGAGTATCCCATGAGATACTAGTGCTTCGGCCTTTGGCCTACCAGGGAGTTTTTCTTTACCCTCTTGTATGTATGGGTGTGCATTGGGGATAATACACAATTTTAAGTGTGAGGTGAGGAGATTGTCTGGGTGACTTTCTATGCTATTTTAGTTGTGTTAGTTTAATTGAATAATTTTTTTGAAATAGACAAGATTGGACTTTTCCCGACGATGGATCTATTAGACAATTTTCTTGAGGGATTTAAGTCTTAAAAAAAAGATTTTCTTTTGTTAGGTAATGTAGCAATTCCCCCTTGGTTTTTCTTTATGTCGCGGTTCTTTTCCAAGGGTTTTGTTTGAACCGGGTGTAGTTAGTTTTATTTTTATAAGAATAGGAGTCATTGTGTTGTATTTTGAATTGAAGAAATATCTCTTGACTTTGTTATGCCTTGAGAATAGTGAGTACTTTGGTTTTGACGATTAGGATCAGTTTTTGACTCTTGTATAAGTACCTTAAATTGTATGATTTTAAATTTGTTTAACTGCTTTGACTAGAGTGTCTTGATGAATCCAATCCTGAGTGAGTTATGTGCCATGTGTGTGAGGTTTGTGTGTTATTCTGTGCATTGCATTTGATATCTAGAACTTGCCCTATGTGTTTGCAAAGCGAAATAGTAGTTTTGTTCAGTCTTGGAAGAGATATAGGCATTTCTTTGTTGAACCAGATATGTATATTTTACCCTCCTAATTGTTATGTGTCGTAATTAACCCCTTTGAGCCTGTAACCATGTTTCTTTGGAAACCACATTACAAGACTTTCCCATTTGTTCAAATTAACTATCTATTTGAACCTTTTAACCTCTCATGAGCACTTGAATTGTTATGAGCTGTGTAAAAGTTAAAGTGCGGGGTAGTTGGTTTCGTTTTTGAATGAACTAATGAAATAGGGAGAAATGTGCACTGTGTTGAAAAAGTGAGAGACAATTAAAAAAAAATAGTTGTATTGTTGTGACAAAAAAAATATTCCTCGGTAAGTGGTGACTCTTGATGTAATTGTGCTTAAAGAAGTATGGGAAAAAATACATTTATGTGAAGGCGGAGTTTGGTTTGACATAAGTATGGGGTTTGAATGTTAAAGTATATGTATTAAAGTGCTTAGGGAGGTGTAGTCACTCTTATATCTAAATATATCATACCCGTCCCGCAGCCTACATTACAACCAAATAAAGTCATACTTGATCCTAGACTGAATGAGATCGATTAGTAGTACACTACGGGCAAGCCTATGGTGCATCTTTTGTGGCATATGAATGTTATTTCTGAGAGTGAGTGAATTCTTTCTATCTTGAGTTCCTGAGTGTTCTTAAATTTTGTTGTGTGGAACTACTCTCTTTTGCTGTGTGAGGGCACTTGATTCATGAAGGAAAGCTAATCCTTGACCTCTATGTTAGAGTAAGTGGGTGAGTTGTAAATAATGCGTGGTACTTATGAGTTAAATCTTCAGGTGAAGATGTTACGCTTTTATGCTTAGTCTATTTTAAATATTCTTGGTGTGATGAGTTAGGAGAATTGTTTAAAAAAGGTCGTGTCAATATAAAGTGTAGTTTGATTACTCGAGGACGAACAATGGTTTAAGTGTGGGGTGTTGATGATAAGCTATAATTGTGTATTTTAGTCGCTTATTACACTCTAATTTATTGCACTTTAATTGAGTTTGAGCTTTAATCGCTAGTGTGTTGCACTAACTATGTGTTTTATACCTTGTAGGAGTGATTCCGAGCTATATAGATGTTATGGAATGAATTCAAGTGATTTGGAGATTTGAAGTCTGAGTAAAAGCCCAAGGAATTAAGCTGGGATCGTGTTCAGAGGTCAAATTTGATAGTTAAGAACAAACGAAGACTCGAGTAGGCATATTGCGCATTGTCTAGTAAAATAGATATAACTTTTTTGCTCCGAACTCCATTCGGCTATATGATATATGGTTGGAATCTAACTCAAAGGGCTACAATTTTCATGTTTTACGTTTTACCAAATTTTAAATGGAACAGGGTGAAAAATACAGTCAAAATCGCGACCGGCGGACCTGACGCGGACTGAGGTAGAATACTTGTTGATTAGCGCGGCCGGAGCGTGGTCTTAGCGCGCCCGCGCTACTCCGGAACTGAAAAACAGTTCTTTTTCGCGTGGGAGCAGGTATAATTGTTTGGACCCGACCCTACTTGGTATATATACATGGGAAAACGATATTTTGAGGAGGTTGGATATATTTTGGACACAAATTCGACCTAAGGAGGCAGAGACACAATAGGAGCAAGGCGGGGAATTCTTCTATGAGTTTTCCTTCCTCTTACTATTTTTCATTGTTGGTTATGACTTTTAATATTGTAGATTTATATACTATTATGAATAACTAATTTGTTATCTAGGGTTTTGATGGAACCTTTTGTAGGATAAATTCTTGTTATGTTTTTATATAATTGAGCCGTAGTATTTTCTCTATTTTGTTCAACTATTTTATTCTTGTGGTTGATTGAAGAGCTCTCAATTAGCTGTGCCTATTTAGTATGTATTACTCGGGAGAGAGTGCATATTTAGGTAGTTGTTGAACAACATCACTCCCGACTTATGTGAGGAATCAATAACCAAGGGTTTAAAGGCGGGATTAGGGATAACGAAACCTTGGGTGCGATCTAAGTGAGTCGTACTTAATACCAGCTAGCGTAACTCGGGAGAGTACATCTAGTAAATTATAGTAATTACTCGGGAGAGATTTACGGTAGTCAGAGCGATCATGATCGGTAGAGAATACTTAGGCGAAATTATAGAAGGCGTAGAGGAAGGATTCCAACAATTGGGGAAATCATAACTCTAGAACTCCTTAATGTTTTCTCCAACCCGTAGTATCTTTAGTGTTAATTTACTATTTTAATTTGTTAGTTACTAGTTAAACACAAGAATCTTAATATATATAAGTTAGGAATTATTCAAGCTTGTATTCTTTGTGATAGTGAACAACTATAGCTAAGCCTTAGTTCTCTATGAGATTCGACTCCGGACTTGTAAACCAGATTATATTTGCAACAACCACTTATTCATTTTTATAAGGCATAGTTGGGCGTGATCACAGTTGATTATTGGTTGTTATGAACCTTGCTGCATTATGTGGACTACGGGTGTCAAATGGGGGTTGGGTCAAATTTGGGCGGGCTAAAGTGGGATCAGTTAATAAATGGATGGGTCACTGACTAGTCCAAAAATTACTTGGGCTGAGATAAGTTAGTCAAAATGAGCGAAAATTTGGGTCATAGCTCCCCCCCCCCCCCCCCCCCCCCCCACCAACTCTTACCAAAATTTAATTAATACGTATTGTTTCTTATAAATTATTTAATTAATAATTTTTTTCTTTTTTTTTATGGTCATATATAACCTATCAAACAAAAAACAATTATTTTAAAGAAAATTTGGCAAAGTTACTCATACATTAATTTGGTAAAAATTGCACGGGGCACCCTATTTGGTCGCCTCCATTTAACCTATACCCATTTTTTAAAAAAGTTTTAACTTGTACCCACTGTTTAAACAACTTCAGATCCTCCTTCGTATTCTGAATGCTGAAGATTGAGAGCGTTGTCCAGTTCGGAAATTCTAATGTTAATTTCTACTTAAACACGAAAGCACGAGTTGATTCCTTGTGCAGTAGGTGAAGATGTTACTTTTACTAATGGTCTTATTTTATAGGAGTATTGCTTTTCAAATTTCCTGATAATTTCATTATTCTAAGGCTAAAATATACAATAAATAGTAGTTAGCCACTGGATCTTAATGATAACTTGTCATTGTTGTTTTAGAACTTATGCTCTACGAATGCTGAAGTTCAGCAAATATAAAAAAAACTTCAGCTCCTAGAATGCTGAAGTTCAGCAAATACAAAACAAACTTCAACCTTGAAGTTCATCACAAACAAAACAAAGCTTCAGCTAAAACATGCTGAAGTTCAGCAAATACAGAACAAAACTCCAGCTAAAACATGCTGAAGTTCAGCAATTACAAATAAAACTCCAGCTACTAGAATGTTGAAGTTCACCAATTACAAACAAAGCTTTAGCTACTAGAATGCTGAAGTTCAGAAATTACAAACAAAAATTTCAGCCAACACATGTTGTTTTATTGAACTGAAGTTTGCCATTTGCACTATGAACTGAAGTTTGCGTGATTGCCTTCGCAACTCACGCCAAACTTCATGCAAAAATATCTGAAGTTTTTCTACACTTCAGGCAAAATTTTTTGTTACTTCAGGCCCGTATGCCTGAAATTACGAGAAAAGTGGGTACGTTTGTAATTTTTTTGCAAAGCGGGTATAAGTTAAAACGTGACCCATAAAGTGGGTATAGATGCAAATGGCCCATTAACTTGTGCTAAAAATTAGTCTAATTTTAAATGGGCTAAGATGATTTGGATCAAAATCGGCTGAGTTTAACAAATGAGCCGATTAATGACCAACGCAACCTTGGGAGGGTTTGGCGGTCATGTTTTTTTGGGCCAATTTTGACACCTTTAATATTGTGGCCCAAACAAAATAAATTTGCCGGTCCATAGCGAAAGCCTCATGATAACGGATACTAGCAAAATTTTCTTTTCCTAAGGAAAAAAAATAATATATATATATATATATAAATAGCCATCCGGCTGTCTCCCTTTTCCCTGTTTAACCATAAACTTTCTTCAACAAAAAATAACCGACAAAATACATAAGCAAGCACCTAAAGTTGGCATGACTTTTCAGTTTAACACTTCAACATAAGCATGTTCCAATTAGGCACTTAGAGTATATTCATAATGTGGCTATTGAACACCTCACTTACTATCAGTAGAAAAAATAAAGTGAGTGTAATATACTCACGAATGACGTGGCAAATCGACGAATAGAGTGCAAATATGTGTTATTTAGATCCAATATAACTATTAAATAAATGTATTGTGACAAAAAAATAACCCCCCCCCCCATTGTCTTCTTACTCCCAGCTACACCCACTTGCATTCCAATTTTCCCTCCTTCACCATGGTTGTTATACCACCAAAACGCCCCCACAGAGCATCACCATCACCACCACCATTCCACATGCTCATCAAAATAAAAATTTTAAATTTGTTATAACCTTACCTTCGTCTCTCGTATTGATTCAATAGAAGAACTTAAATATCTCACTATAAAAGCTCTCAAAATTAGAGAAGAACCACCAGTAGTCAGCGAGCAGGCCAAAAAAAAAGGCGACCATTAACGACCACCGAAAAATTGAGCTTGGCCGGAAAATTTATTCTCTGGCGATCCTGCACTGCCACCTCCGACACTTTTTCTCATTTTCTTCAACTCTTATTTCCTCTTTCAGAATCACCTTAAAATTTTCATGCTCCTTCAAATCAGTAAACTACTTTGTTTGATCGAAAAATCTTGCCGGCGATTCTAGTTCTATCAATGTTAATGAGAGCTTTGACAACGCCAATAACCAAGAAGATTTAAGAGTAAGCTGAAGGATTTTTTTTATTAAAAAAATTAATTCTTTGTAATTGCGTCTTTGGTAAAACGGAAGTGAAGATATTAAGGAATAGTTGGGCGTAGGTTATGGTGGATTTTTCGTGAAGAAAAGCTAAAAGTTAAATTTTAATTAAAACTATAAATTTATTTGGGTCTTCACGCACTCAAGGGAAGTATTGTTCACACAATATGACATGTCATCATTTTGTGTTTAATTGACACACATTTATTGATATTTGAGTGTCTAATAGGAACAAGCCTAATTTGACCAAAAATAGCCAGTCAGCTGATGCACCCTCTATCAACTAAAAAAAAATCCTTCTTTTTACAAGTTGTCTTATCTTCTGCAAATATCCATCAGAAAACTATCATAATCACTTCCTTTGTTGCCCAATATTTCGATCTACAATGGATAATAATTACTGGAAAAAAATCTCATCAGCAACCAACAAAATAAGAAAATTCAGGTTATGGAAGAACAACTATACCAATTACAACTCTTAAATACCAATATACCATTATCTTCTTCTTTATCTCCGCACCCCCATTATCCGCCAGTGTATAAACTATGTAATCATTGTATGATCAGTGCATTCTTAGTGTATATTTTGAATTATGCACTGAATTTACATTATACACATGTTATACAAAGTGTATGCATAAGTACATCACTGTTATACAATATTAGTTTCACTGTTACGCAGTGTTTATTTCACTTTTATACAATGAATAAGCAATTTCTATAAACAAATTCTATCTCAAAAGCACCATTAGGACAGAAAAAAATAAGCAGCAGCAACAACTCCTCCAAAACAGATCCAACCCCTCCATCTCTACACTATATCATTTCAAGCAAAAAATTTGCATTCGCTACAACAATTCATAAATTAACACATATTTGTAGTACTCACCATCGAGAAAAGAGAAAAATTCCAGATCCACCGCCCTGCCCAATTGGATTTGAGGCTGAGAGAAAGGAAAGAATAAATGGGTGGACTTGACGAAGGAAGAGAGAGACGAAAGATAAAGAAAAGAAGAAAAGAAGAAGAAAAGCCAGCAAATTGTGAAGAAGAGAGAAGAGAGGGACGATGCTGAGAGAGAGGAGAGAAGTGGGGAGTGCTTGTGTTTTCTAGGGAAAGTGAGAGTAGGGTTAAAAAAAAAATTAAAGTAAGGTGCTAATTTCCTAAACCGGGTAATAAAAGTAAAATACAGCTATTTAGAGTTTTATCTTATATGGGCTGCTATTTCAGTTAAATGAGATTTTTACACAAATAGCCGGTCATATTAGTTATTTACTTTTTTTAGCCATTGTCACACCCCTTTTTTACAACCTCACTTAACCCCTTTAAAATAAATAAAGTGTTTTTTGCAAAGCACAAAAGGGTTTTTCAATTAGAAAGTGACGAAGAATTGTGTTCAAAAGGTTTTCAGAGTCGCCACCTAACATTTGATTTCGGTGTGTTAGGTCATCAGTTTTAGAAATAATTTTTCCTTTTAAAATACTTTGGACTCCAAAACTAAGTCTGCAACATAGTTTTAGGTAACGAGGTTCATTTGACTCGGGGAAAAGGTGTTAGGCATTCCCCAAGTCCCGTGAAAGTCACGGTTATATACTCGATCTAGTTGGCTTTTAAAATATTCAAATTGAGGTAGAAATGAACATAGAAAAGAAAAATAAACACACAAGAGGTCCGAGGTCGTCCCCACCTAATAAAAGAAAAATAAAAATAAAAATAAAAATAAAAATAAAAATACTACGAGTTCTACTTTCGGCCTCCAGATACAAATACTTCGGGGCATACCCCGGATAAATATATATACAAATTTCGAGGGGGCATTCCCCGGATAATAAACTAAAATAAACGACATCTCGCCTCAAATAAAAATGAAATAAAGAAAACCTAATATTAGCCTACCCAAGTGTGGTCGACCTAAACATGATACTAACGATGAAGTGACGAAATAAGAACAAATAGCAACACAATTTATCGTGGACTCAAAGCTTATTAACAATATTGCGGCTCATTTACTTGTTGTTATCCTAGTTTTCCTTGCGTTAATTCGTTTTAGCTCAACGCTATGGCCGAGTATCTCTTAACAAGATTGTATGCCTTTCGGATTAAAATCAAACAACTAAAAATCCAACACATTTTCGAGACAAACAATATGTTGAGCCACAGTACTAAAAATGGAGTATAAAGTATTAGTTTAAGAAACAAACCACCAAAGTCATATCACCATAAAAACACATGAAAATGACGAGAATAAGACAATAGAGAAAGAATTGGACCTTAACTGAAGAACAATCTTTCTTTAATACTTACGAATTGAAAAACCCCCAAGCTTTAAGTTACACTGCAAAATCATACAGAAATTGGCTCCGAGATCGTCAGCCGCAATTGGAACTACGGACGGAAACCTCAATCGGCACCGTAAAGCTTCCTAATTTCTGACTTCTTGCTCTATTTTTTTTTTACTGTGTGTGTGTATGTTTTGTTTTTCGCTGGCTCTAGAGTTAAGAAGAAAGAGAGATAGGGAGTGAGGACGAGATCGGTGGTCGCTGGCGTGGCGGTGGTCTTCCGGCTAGTCTGGGCGGGGGTTGATTGATATTTAGGGGTGTTAGGTTGTTGAAGTTTTTAGGGGTGTTGGTTGAGAGGTGAAGGGAGATGGCTGTTGGTGGTGGCCGGATTTCCGGCGTAAGAATATGGGTGGGCGGCGGCTAATGGTGTGTAGAGGAGATGGGGCGTGTGAAGAAGAAGAAATTTCGGCCTTGGCACGACGGCAGTGATGGCGGGTTGAGGGTGGCAACAACAGGTGAGAGGCGTGAGGGGATGGTGTTGTTGTTGCTGTCTTCGGCGGCTGAGGAAGGTTGTGCGGTGGCTGGGAGGGTCTGGATGGGGTATTAGGGTTCTTGTCTTGTGTGGTCAAGGGTCTTCTTAGGGTGTAAAGATGTAAAGAAGATGAAAGGGTGCTCCAAGTTTATTAAGTTATTTGTGGGTTTTATGGGTGTTGGGCTTGGATTTAAGAAATTGGGTTGGATCCATATCTTGTTGGCTTTTAATTTTGGGTTAAGAAGACTAAATAATATAATATATCTATAAAAAATATAAAAATCACACTTAATTAAAATAAACTACTAAAATAAAACTAAATACAAAAAGTGAAACTATTTTTGTATTTTTAAATATTATAATAAAGTAAAAAGTAGAAAAATAGGCTATGACCATGGTAAAATTAAAATACTATAAGTATAAATATACTAATTGACCTTAAACTAAAGATGAAAAATATTTTTGTAATTTTCCTTTTTGTGATAAAATAAAGTAAAAGAGTCAAAACTAGCTAAAATAGCGATATTAGACCTAAACTAAATATTTAAAGGCTAACATGTGTAAAATCTCGGGAAGGGTAAAAAATTACATGTCTACCCCTGCCCCTCTTTGATTGGAAACACGAAGAGCTTTCTGACAAAGAACGACGAGACAAGTTTTTTGGCCCGACTCTTATTTAGAGAGACCAAAAACTAAAAGAAAGGAGAACGTGACCGAGTCCTGATATCTGAGTTGCCTAAATATCCCCGGCTATAAAGGAATTAGGCCACGTGTAGTTTAGAGGTAGGAAGAGTATTGGAATATACCGAGGTGGACAGTCGAGTGAAGTGTCGTCGAGGTTCCGATCTGCGGTTCCTGCGGTTACATCAAAGATAAAAGGAAAAATTACAGCAAAATAAAGAAAAATACAAGATCATATCTACTTCTTGTCTCAAATATGCCTTGAATTTCTACTTTATCCTTCAACACGAAACTGAAAATTCACCCTATTAATCATGTGGGCATCCTGCTAACTTGAATTTGAAGAAAACTGGAGGTTGACCCTATTCTTCAGGCGGGCACCCTGCTTCCTGCACTTGAAATAAACTTGAGTTTGGAGTAGACTTGAGCTCGCAAACCTTGTCCTTCAGGCGACTCGTGCTACTTCTGATTTAACTTAAAGACTTGAGGTTGACCCTATTCTTCAGGCGGGTTCCTGCTGCTTCTGACTTGAACTTGAAACTGAAACTTGACCCTGTTCTTCATGCGGGATTCTCCTGATGCTTCTTGAACTTGGAAATTGAAAGTTGACCATGTTCTTCAGGCGGACTCTTGATGCCTCTCTGACTTGAAGTTGTAAATCGAAAGTTGACCCTGTTCTTCAGGCGGGATTCTCCCGATGCCTCTTGAACTTGAAATTAAAAATTGAACACTGACCCTGTTCTTCAGGCGGGCTCCTGATGCCTCTCTGGCTTGAACTTGTAAACTGAAAGTTGACCCTGTTCTGCAAGCGGGATTCTCCTGATGCTTCTTGAACTCGAAAATTAAAGATTGACCATGTTCTTCAGGCGGGCTCCTGATGCCTCTCTGACTTGAACTTGTAAACTGAAAGTTGACCCTGTTCTTCAGGCGGGATTCTCCTGATGCCTCTTGAACTTGAAATTGAAAACTGAAAGTTGAACCTGTTCTTCAGGCGGGATTCTCCTGATGCCTCTCTAACTTGAAATTGAAAGTTGACCATGTTCTCCAGGTGGGTACCTGCAATCACAACAAAACAGACAAAATAAAGAAAATTTTCTGCCCCAGTTTGTACCAGGAACATTTGTGAGTGTTAGTTGAATCCCATTTTCCAGGAGGGTCCTGAAAACATAAATCAAATCCCATTATCCAGGAGGGTCCTAGGAACTTGAAACTAATCCCATTATCCAAGAGGATCCTGAAAACTTGAAAACTAAATCACATTATCCAGGAGAGTCCTAAAAACTTGAAAACTAAATCCCATTATCCAGGAGGGTCCTGAAACCTGAAAATGAACTTACCTAAGCGATGCTCTCTTCCTAAGGATCCCCGCAGAAAGAAAAAAATTCCTTGACCCTGAACCATACGTCCCTTATGGATGATCCCTGCAGATCGAATAAATTTTCTTGCCCATGTTTCAAACAACTGAAATCTTGTTAGTTTGAAAATGTGGTGGTTAGCTTGTGTCATTATTGCTGAAGGTGTCCTCTTCTGCCACTTTCATGCCTCGTTCTGATTAAACTATAAACTGAGTCTGACTAAACTAAAAATTGATCCTATTCTCAAGGCGGGACCCCTGAACTCAAGAAAAACTAGAGATTAAAACTTAAGGAAACTAACAATTGACCCTATTCTCCAGGTGGGATCCTTGAACTTTAAGAAAATTAAAGATTAACGACTTAAGGAAACTAAAACTGACCCTATTTTCCAGGCGGGACCCCTGAACCTAAGGAAAACTAAAGATTAACGACTTAAGGAAACTAAAACCGACCCTATTCTCTAGGCAGGACTCCTGAACTTATGGAAAACTAAAACTAACATCTTAAACTGACCCTATTTTCCAGGCAGGACTCCTGAACTTAAGAAAACTAAAGATTAACAACTGGAGGAAACTAAAATTGTCCCTATTTTCCAGGAAGAACTCCTGAACTTAGGAAAAACTAAAGATTCTTCCCAGATAGTGCGATGTCTAGGAGGTATGGTTCTTCTCAACTAGAGCAAATTCTTGAGAGGTGATGATCTTCTCAACTAGGGAATACCTAGGAGGTAAAAAACAACATTCTCAAATAGCCTTTGTGCTGACAAAATTGGGCATGACACCTGAAAGGTTCAAGCTTCCAAGCTTTGATTTGGACACAGTCTTCGTCCATGTTTCAAACAAAGAAAACTTGTGAGTTTAAAATGCGGTGGTTGGTTTGTGTCCTTGATTTTGAGGGGATTTATCCCACACTTTCCATGATAACTTTGATTTCACATTGGAAGACCTTTCTTATTATTGACTAATCACCTTTTCTGTCAACCCTTATCATAGAAAATACCTCTGATCCATTCAAGCCCAATACCCTCTATCTGTTGCATTTTGCTTTTTGCTCATGAGTTGAAATTTACCAAACTTTTGCCTTTCACATGAATCCCAAAGCATGTTAATTGTCGCCCACTCAGTGCACATACTGCTCTTTCCTGACTTATGTTGTTTTGATGTGCTAGCCAGATTCCGCACTGTGCAATTGAAAAACTGGTAGCAAATTTTGAAGTCATTTATCACTTGTTCTGACCAAACGGACTCAAAAAGAGGACTTGAACAAAGCAAGAGGAACGAAGTAAGGGACAATGGAAAGAGATGATATCTAACAAGAAAATTACAAAGTAGAAACTTATCAGATGTGTACACCAACTCTAATGACCATGACATGCATTTTCGGATTAAGCAGCCTAATCTGTCAAGCAAGTCTAATGTTCAACCCTTGTTATACCTCTATGCCGTGAAACGGCTTCAATGCTCCGATTTTCCTATCCGATTCACGATCCTTATTTGGCTTGTAGTGCCCGAAGGGTTTTCACCATCGAGCATCTCTCATTTTGCTCTTTCTCTCAACTCACTGTCGCCTTATGGTGCCCGTGAGGGTCTTCACCTATAAGACTCTCTCATTTTTGTTCTTTTCTTCTTATTTCCTCTGATTTTGCAGATGACAAGGCATTAACCATGGTAAGAATATCATATGTTCCTGGCATGTCTAACTCGGCACTCTCAAAGATTATCTGGGAGGTCTTTTTTGGACTGTAATGTGGTTTTTGGACAGGGTTTGAACGAAAGAATATCATAAAGTCCCAAAATAACTAAGACAACAGGGTTAATGTATTTACAACTTTTGGAATTCATTTTAGACTTTGCCCCAGTTTCTAAAACAAGAGTAAGAAAAACTGCCCCACTCAGAATTCGTGGCATTATGAAATGTTTTTATTTGGTGTGACCGAACTATAAGGCTGCCTACGTATCTTGTGGTGAAAAAAATCAGGTCGAACGTAGTTCAAAAGACTACTCTTTGTTACTGCTATTTTCATTTTCTTTTTTTTTTCTTTTTGAAACTTTCTTCTAAAATGACATTTCTAAAACAAACCTTTTGGGGCATGATTTTTTTTTAATGACTCTAACTCGATCCCAAAAGAGGGGAGGTCAAAAAAATTAGCATAGGCTCAAAAAGGGGTACCGAATGGTATAAAGTGTTTGGGTAGCTGAAAGAGGGCCTCCCAATCCCTGAAAATGCCAAGTACAACACATGCAACTTGAGGATAAAAAAGGAAGATCATGCACAACATTTCTTTTGCAACTTTGGCATTGATATCACTGTTATGTCTTCCACTTTTCTTTAGTGCCTTGTCAAGTACATAGCTCTCACTGTGTGATCTCTCATTCACAATAGATGTGCTCCGTCAATTTGGAGCAAACTCGCTTGCTTTATCTTGTAACTTGAAATGCACTTGAACTCAAAGTTACTTGCTTCAAATTGTCTAGGACGCACTCTCTTGTAACATATTCTTATCATCCTCTTAACTCCCCAAACTATCTGCCCCAGTTTCACACAATTCGGGCTTTAAATGATCTCAAAATGCCCAAATCTCTACTTGTTTCCCTCAAATGTCTCTGTCACCTTCGAAACTTGTTTCATTGCTTCATGATTAGACTAACTTTCAAGATCAGGCTGATAATTGCGCGTGCATGTCATGTCACTAGAGTCAGCATGAAAATACCTATAAAAGGAAAAGAGAACTAAACAAAAACTGACTAGAACTAACAGAAAATAGGAGATTGCATTAGACAGACGGTGAAAGGGTTTGAGCAACAAAATAAGAAAAATAAACTAGGGTTACAACCCTGAAATAAACCTAGACAACACTAAAGAACTAAACGGACTAAGAAAAATAAAAGGATAGAAGGGTTTGAGTCACAAGGCAATATCCGGATTACAACGCTGAAATAACCCGGACAACAGAAATGACAACAAAATAAACCACCAAGACTCCCTGGCTAGCCAAGAAAGGAGCGTCTTTCCAATTACCAAGCCCGACATCTTAGACATTGATTTCCACATCAATATTACCACAACATTCACAAGTCTCCATCACATTGACCTCAGCAGATTGCTTTTGGGTCCTCTTTTCCAACTCGTTCTTAAGATCAACTTTTGGAATCGAGACTAATAGCGTTGAAATTTGGCGGCAAGTGGCCCTCCAAGGGATTCTGAAGAGTTCTCATACTCCTTTTCAACACAAATCATTCCCACCATATGCGTCTCATCATGAACAGGCAATGGCATTTGGCTAGTATTCGTTGTATCTGGATTTTGCACGGTAATATCACCTGCATCAATAAGCTTCTGGACTGCTCTTTTCAGATGCCAACACTTTTCTATACTGTGCCCCGGGGCATTAGAGCAATATGCGCATATTTGAGAAGAATCAAAATTCTTTGGCAGGGGATTCAACATTTTTATCTGAATCGGCTTCAACATGTCCAATTGCCTCAACCTTTGGAACAAACTGGCATATGATTCTCCAATGGGAATGAAAGACTTTTCTCTCTGCTGCTGCCTTTTCATTTTGTACTCCGGCCTCGGTTGGAACCTCTTGCGGCTAGGTGGTTGACATGCTTGAGGAGGCGGGTAAGACATTTGTGGAGGTGGTGCAGGCCAATGCGGGTCTTGATGAGGTGGAGCATATGGCAATGCATTGTGGACAGAGTACTGGGAAGGTAATGCATGATTTTGGCGACTTTGTGGAGAGAAGTAGCATTGGAGGAGAGGGGGATTATCTGGAGTACATGGATATTCATGGGCCGATATTGAGGCTGAAAGCGTTGAGCAGGAACGCCTACTACATCTTGTCGTTGGAGGGGCTCAACAACATCTTTTCTATTTCTCCTTCTTCCCCCCAAGTTCACTGAGATGTTCTGAATGTCTTCTGTAGTATCTTTCAATGAAGAATAGTTCATGATTTTGCCTGACTTGATTCCTTCTTCTACCATCTCCCCTATTTTTACCACATCATTGAAAGGTTTACCAAAGCAGGGATCAAATGACTGAAGTAAGTGGGTCCCTGAGCTTGTAGGAAAATCTTAACCATTTCTTCTTCATCAACCGGATGACTGACTCGGGTAGCTTGTTCCCTCCATCTGAGTCCATATTCCCTAAATCTCTCATTGTGCTTCTTTTCCATCTTAGAAAGGGAGGAGTGGTCTGGGATAATGTCTATATTGTACTGAAAGTGTCGAACAAAATCTTGAGCCATGTCATCCCATGCATACCACTTACTGACATCTTAATGCGTATGTCATTCCAAGGCTTCCCCACTCAAGCTCTCACTGAAATATTCCATCAGCAACTCATCTTTCCCGCAAAACTTTTCATTTCACTGCAATAACCCCTCATATGGGCTACGGAATCTCCACGTCCGTTATACAAGTTAAACTTTGATATTTTAAACCCTGCAGGCAGATAACATCAGGGAATATACACAAGTCATTGTAAGACACGTTAATCTGATTTCCCCTCCCTTGCATGTTCTTTAAGGATTGCTCTATACCTTTCAGCTTTCCGAACATATCATCTCGCTCTTCATTTCATTGTGAATTTTTCATTCTCAACATGAGGCTCATTCTAAAAGGTATGATTATATGAGTCCGAGACCTGGTGGGCCAGCTCTGCGGGGTAGCATTGGGCATCAAGAGGGTTGAACTGGTGTTCACTGTTGGACCTGAGGAGAGGTTGTGATCGTGGAGGTAATGTATATGACAAGGGGGTATATTTTTGGGAAAGGTAGTTAGAGGATGAACGATGGAGCTACTAGAGAGGTTGGGAAAGCTGTGATAAGCGGGAAAATATGGAGAGTATGGTGGATGATCTGACACTATGTCTGGAGCTTGGGTAAGGGTGGTGCATCCTAGATGCTAGGTGGTGGCGGGGATGGTGCCTTCCCAGCCATCCAAGCCTGATACATGCCCGCCATGTGTTGTCTTAACATCCTTAACTCTTTAATTAACCCAGTGTACCATTCAACCAATTGCTTTTGGGTACCAGTATCAACCAACTCAACTCCGTTGTCGTCTGTCATTGCCTTTCAGCTTTATGTTCTAGGAAAGAGTTACCAGTTTAACCACCACAAACCAACCACCCCTCTGCTATAATGAAGATGACAAAGAGGAACAAAATGAAGTCAACATGTTAGCGTAAGGGCATTTAACATCAAATATTATCAGATTATATGCAATGCACCTAGTCACAATTATCGATTCTAAAATGACTTCGAGGGTACGAAGGTCATATGATATCATCCCAATTTTACTCTCCTTGCCCTTTTCTTTTTCATTTCCTCTTTTGCGCTGTTTAATTTGCTCATTTTTCTCTGTTTTCTTTCTGATCATCTCTCTTTTCATGCATCCCGCAATTCCCTCTCATTTTTCACATCCCACAACTTCATCATCTCTTTTTTTCTTTTTTCCTTTAAAAAAAAAATGATTCGATCGAACCCTATGTAGGTTTCCTATGTATCATATTCCACATGAATCAGATCAAGCGTAGTTCTGAAAAAGTAATAGACAAAATAAACTAAAAACAAAAATCTTTTTGGATTTTTCATTTATAATTCTTTTTTCAAATACAAATGGGAAGTCCGATGATAAAAAACTCGACAAACTCTTATACCACCTAAAAGACTCAAAACTACTAGACAAGACAAGAAAGTAAAAGAAAACATGAAAACAGACTCAAAATATAAAAAGGCTCTTCAAACGAGTTCCCAAATGTAATGAAACTGGGTATCTATCATGCTCGAGCCCTGGTACATGGATCCACACTTGAATGAGAATAATAAGACCAAATAGATAAGTGACTCAAGACACTATGCGACACCAAGACACCTTCTATTGGACACATGCAAGGCATGATTGAGCTATTTTTGCAAAATGACATATGTGGCCAAGGGTGGCTATTAGTCCAAACTCAACAAGGACGACCTCTAAAACATGGAAACACCTCACGAAGGCCTATAAACTCTCAGGAATCGCGGTCCCTAAAATTACTTTGTGAAAATGACCCCACTTTGCAAAAATGGCCAATGTGGCCAAAAAAATGGCTAAACATGCATATTCAATAGGAATGGACCTTAGACAAACAGGACACCATGTGATAGACTTAGGACTCTAAGACATGGGTTAACAAGCCACTTTTGCGAAAATATCCCTATTTTGCAAAAACGGCCAATATGGTCGAACATGGCTAAACATGCAAGATTTGGCTAAGACTCCGTGAAGCCAAGAGCCTAGGGACTCACTAGGAAGACCGGACCCTATGTGGGCTGCCTAAGTATCCCACCCTGAAATACGAGAATCAGGTATACGTAGTTCGGGAAGATTGGATACGGAAAAGAATTTTAAAAAAACACTGATTTGGAGAAAACATATTTCTTATCTTTTTTTTTTTTTTGAAAAATGAATACGTAAAATCTTTTTGGATTTTTCTTTTTCTATTTTTTTGATTTTCTTTTTTGGAAATTGATGGAAAAGTACAATTTTTTTTTGGATTTTTCATTTTCATTTTTTTTTGTCTTTTCTTGAAAAAGTTGTGAAAGAAAAATATAACTGGGTCCTACTTGCTTCATCTTTATACTTCACCCTCTTTTCTTTCTCATTTACCCTCAACCATCATTGGTTCGCCAAATGACTCCTTTACCTTTAAAGAATGCAACATGTAGCACATAGGGATGATTAGTTTTGACATAATTTAGATAGGCCTCCTATAAAGGGACACGGTGTCTGGGATCGAGCCTTGCTAAGTGTAAATGACATGATGCAAATAAGCATGACCTAAAGGCTAACCTAAGTTTGGGGTTCACTAGACAAGGCAATTCGGGGTGGCACGTGGTCGATGGCGGCTGCTCTAGCTGTCCGCCCAATCCACGCTCCCACATCACCCCCTAAAGACACAGGTGATCACGAAAAGGCCGTGTATGCTCAAATGTACTCCGGAAGACTTATTGCAGAAATAAGACTCATGATTATGCAAATGATCACAATTTATAAAGCAGTAACACATAAGAAAAAATGATAAACAAACAACCAACAAAACAGGGAAATAAGACAAACAAACCAAATAAACAAAACAAACACCTCAACCGAGTATCCTAAAAGCCAACACGATCTAGTATCATATCGAACCTGCAGGTCCCCAGCAGAGTCGCCAGAGCTGTCACACCCCTTTTTTAAAACCTCACTTAACCCCTTTAAAATAAATAAAATGATTTTTGCAAAGCACAAAAGGGTTTTCCAATTAGAAAGTGACAAAGAATTGTGTTCAAAAGGTTTTCAGAGTTGCCACCTAACATTTGATTTCGGTGTGTCAGGTCACCGTTTTTAGAAATATTTTTTCTTTTAAAATACTTTGGACTCCAAAACTAAGTCTGCAGCAGAGTTCTAGGTAAGGGGGTTCATTTGACTCGGGTAGAAGGTGTTAGGCATTCCCCAAGTCCCGTGAAAGTCACAGTTGCGTACTCGATCTAGTTGGCTTTTAAAATATTAAAATTGAGGTAGAAATGAACACAAAAAAGAAAAATAAACACACAAGAGCTCGAGGTCGTCCCCACCTAATAAAATAAAAATAAAAAATAAAAATAAAAATATAAATACTACGAGTTCTACTTTCGCCCTCCAAATACAAATACTTCGGGGCATATCCCGAATAAAAATATATACAAATTTCGCGGGGCCATTCCCCGGATAATAAACTAAAAGAAATGACCTCTCGCCTCAAATAAAAATGAAATAAGGAAAACCTAAGATTTGCCTATCCAAGTGTGGTCAGCCTAAGCATGATACTAGCGACGAAGTGACGAAATAAGAATAAATAGCAACACAATTTGTCGTGAACTCAAAGCTTATTAACAGTATTGCGGCTTATTTACTTGTTGTTATCCTAGTTTTCCTTGCGTTAATTCGTTTTAGCTCAACCCTATGGTCGTGTATCTCTTAACAAGATTGTATGCCTATCAGATTAAAATCAAACAACTAAACTCCAACACATTTTCCAGACAAACATTATGTTGAGCCAAATTACTAAAAATGGAGTATAAAGTATTAGTTTAAGAAATAAACCACCAAACTCATATCACCATAAACACATATGAAAATGACGAGAATAAGACATTAGAGAAAGAATTGGACCTTAACTGAAGAACAATCTTCCTTTAATACTTACGAATTGAAAAACCTCCAAGCTTTGAGTTACACCGCAAAATCATACAGAAATTGGCTCCGAGATTGTCAGCCGCAATTGGAACTACGGACGGAAACCTCAATCGGCACCTGAAAGCTTCCTAATTTTTGACTTCTTACTCTGTTTTTTTTTCCGACTGTATGTGTGTGTATGTTTTGTTTTTCACTGGCTCTAGAGTTAAGAAGAAATAGAGATAAGGAGTGAGGACGAGATTAGTGGTCGCTGGCGTGGCGGTGATCTTCCGGCGAGTCAGGGCGGCGGTTGATTGATATTTAGGGGTGTTAGGTTGTTGATGTTTTTAGGGTGGTGGTTGAGAGGTGAAGGGAGATGGATGTTGGTGGTGGCCGAATTTCCGGCGGTAAGAAGATGGGTGGGCGGCGATTGATGGTGTGTAGAGGATATGGGGTGTGTGAAGAAGAAGAAAGGTCGACCTTAGCGCGGAGACCGTGATGGCGGTTTGAGGGTGGCGACAACAAGTGAGGGGCGTGAGGGGATGGTGTTATTGCTGCTGTCTCCGGCGGCTGAGGAAGGTTGTGCGGCGGCTGAGATGGTCTGGAGGGGGTATTATTAGGGTTCTTGTCTTATGTGGTCAAGGGTCTTCTTAGGGTGTAAGGGTGTGAAGAAGATGAAAGGGTGCTCAAGGTTTATTAGGTTATTTGTGGGTTTTATGGATGTTGGGCTTGGATTTAAGAAATTGGGTTGGATCCATGTCTTGTTGGGTCTTACTTTTGGGTTAAGAAGATTAAATAATATAATATATCTATAAAAAAATATAAAAATCACTCTTAATTAAAATAAACTAATAAAATAAAACAAAATACAAAAAGCGAAATTATTTTTGTGTTTTTAAATATTATAATAAAGTTTAGAAAAATAGGTTAAAGCCATGGTAAAATTAAAATACTATAAATATAAATGTACTAATTGACCTTAGACTAAAGATGAAAAATATTTTTGTGATAAAATAAACTAAAAGAGTCAAAACTAGCTAAAATAACGATATTAGACTAAACTAAATATTCGTCATAAGGGGATCATTAAGGACAATGCCATATGGACTCTTACCCCTAAAGGTCAATTCACTAGCAAACGTTGCTATAGGTTATTAGAGCCTACAACAAAATCCAACAAAGAATTTGAGTGGATATGGTCACTCTCGTGCCCAAACAAGATTAAATTCTTTTTATGGCTTTGCATGCATAACAGACTCCCATGCATGAGCTACCTGGCTCGGACAGACATTAATATAGACCCTTTGTGCCCTATGTGTAACCAAAAAATTGAAGAAACTCCAATGCACATCTTCCTTAGTTGTACCATTACCAGCTACCTGTGGGATAACTTAGGTATCCTTTCGTCGTTCCCCCTCAGGGTCACTGGATCTCATGTCTCAAAGAACAAAAAATCAATGCTAATCCGAATCACCTAAGTTGGGACGACCTATTCCCCTTCTGTCTATAGAAAATCCAGATAAATAAGAATAAAAATAACATTAATAATCAAAAAAGAGCCTGGGCTAATAAATAATATCATTCAAAAAATAATGGAATACAAGCTGTTAACAGAGAAAAACCCATTACCGACCAATACACAAACAATCCGCACCAAATGGCACTCCCCTCCTAAGGGTTGGTACAAGTTAAACGTTGATGCAAGTCATGGAGACTCCAACACTGTGCTTGGAGGGGTTTTTCGTAATGTAGGTTGCAATTGGATCATGGGCTACACAAAAACCTCAAGAGCAAAAGGATCCTTGGAAGAAGAACTCAAGGCGATAAAGGAAGGAATTAAAGCAGCCTAAGAATAGAACTTATTCCCACTACAAATAGAAACGAACTGCGTGGAAGCGATCCAATACATCCAGGGCGACAAACTAACCTATAACTAAATTGCTCAATTTTGCAGGTCACAAATGCACCTAAGGAAGGAGATAATCTTACAACACACGTTCAGAGAATGCAACAAGATGGCTCACATGATGGTTAAGAAGAGCAGCACAACAGGAAAAGGAAAAAAGTGTTTTGTGGAAGTCCCATATGTAGTTCGGAATTATGTTAATTATGATCAAAACAATGATGCCTATTTTGTTAAGTTATTAAGTAGTGATGCTTGCAATACCTCAACAAACGTGGAAAATCAGTGTGTGATGAACTTTGTTTAATTTTTAATTAACGTATTTCCTTTTTGCTCAAAAAAAAAAAAAAAAAGACAAAACTGCTTGTCTTTGAAATAAATTTCCTCTTTAGCTCGCCGATACAAGCTAGCACAGGGAAATACCTATTCAGCTATTAATTGCTTAATCATTCTTCCCTCAGTCTCTAGGTGTGAGTATGACTCTGCATAATGTAGGCTAGACTAAGGTTCCCAAAAATTTCAAACTTAAAGCCTTTTTCTTCTTGCGGCATATTTTTTGTTTTATCTAGTAGGAATAGTAATTTTTGAAAGATTCTTATAATTATATTTAACCAAACCTTATATTACAAGTATCGAATCACACTTACGAACCAAGTATGTTTTTCTTTTTTTAAGATAAATGCAAAAGAACCAAGCTGTAAATCATACCTCCGATTCTGATCGATTATTTTTGGGGAATGGAGATGCCAGAATTGGTCCTCTGTTTCAACTAGATATAATAGAACATAACAATTAAATTCTTCACAAAGGAAACTCTTCAGCAAAACAATGTAATTAATAACACACATTAATTACACTAACTAGTAGCATTCAAATAGCTAGAAGTTCCACTACAATTTTATGGTAATGATATCAAATTAATTTGGAGCCAATTTATCAAGTTCCACAATAAATATCTCACAGTATTCACATCAATAATTGGTTTTTCAGTTTTCAATCAAGTAATCACGAATATTCCTATAACATAACGTCACAATGTCACTTTTCTGTAAGTTTTGAAAAAAAATATCCCAATCATTAGTAAGTTGAGCGTTGAGGGATAGCTTTCTTAGTGAGCTTTAATTTCTGCCTTCTGCAGTTGAGGTGGAGGACTAAAACCCCATCACTAGCGCAATATCACCCTTCCCTTTTTTATTTTTATAAAATTGTAGTATTCGGGTCATCTTACACGTACTTTTATTAATTTTATAGAATATTTATTATTTTTCACAAGCAACATGCACCAAGCAACTTCGTCCACTGACGTTAGACAAATGAAAAAAATTGTCTCTGGGATGTAACCTACAACCTCATGCTCTCAACTTATTTCACCCTCGAGTGCACCCTTCCCCTCACCTATGTAAAATTTAAATAATAAAAGAAAAACAAAAATATGGTGGGCTGCAAATTTACCTTTTTCCGTGCATAAGGTAAGGTTTGATTTTCGATTTTCCTTTCTCTTCCTCTACTGTAGTTAGGGATGGCAATGGGGTGGGGCGGGACGGGTTTGGCAAAATCCATAAAAATTTCAATCCGCCCCATCCCGTATAGTTATTTTTTCAGTTTTTAACCCGCTCCGTACCGTTCCACATATTTATTTTTCAGTTTTCAACTCGCCTCGTCCCATCCCGCTTGGACCCGCCCCGCCCCATTTAATTTTTTTTCTTTTTTCTTTATTTTTTTCTCTAAAACAAATTAGTTTGACATTTTATTATTTTATAAAATGGAGAGTTTAATAGAATCACATAAATATAAAATTGAGAGAGCATTACACTGATCTTCCAAAATAAATGGGTTATAATCATTTCCTATTACTAATACGATATCTTGACTTATGTAATATCATTTTGGTGAGACTTATGCAAATCGATTAATTATAAATCAAAATAGTATTCGTACTAGCGAAGAAGAATGTGAAATTGTAGTTGAAATGATTGCTTTGTTTCAAAAAAATTAAAATTTAAAATTGTCCTGCATTAAATCCGCAACCCTCCTCGCCCCACTTTAAAAAAAAATTTAAAATCTGTTTTAACCCACCCGCTCCGCACCGCACCCGCATAAAAGTAAACCCGCCCCGCCCCGAATCAAACAAAACCTGCACCCGCATCCGCCCCACCCATCGCCATCCCTATCTAGTCTTCCTCCGATCCACTCCCTCAAAATAAAAGGAAAAAGTCTTCTTTTTAATAATAATAGTGGATTGCAATACGTAAATTCCGGTTTCGACAATATATATGCCAGAAGTACTACCTTAACGTTAATGTCACTCGAAAATTTTAGGACATGCATGTTAACAGGCGAATAAACAGTTTTTCCATATGTGGTCCAACAGTCGATAATTTTTCTTTTATTTTTCATATAAGATTTAAAGTGTCTTGATCGAGGGGCGATACAACACCCAATCCATAGGTTTTTGTGAAGCTTTGGACATGAAGAACCAGCGTTTTAGCAAATATTTAGCCACAAGCTAATCCTCCCTCCGTCCTATTTTATTGGCACAAACATTTTCATTTTTTGGTCTGTTTAAAAAAGATTGTCACTTATTTATATTTAGAAACTCCTTAATCTGATTATTATTCTCATTTTATTAGTACCCATTTGATATGGAGTTTACCTTTTTTTTTGTGTAAAAAGAATATGAAGGATACGTGAAAGGTTGATAGTAGTTGATATTTTGTATACATTTAGTTTTTATATGTACCAAAAATACTATTGTTTCTTAAAGTAAGTTAAACATAGGCACATAAAATATTGGAAAAGAGTGAGTGACAATTAACCAACAATTAATTCATGAGTTCTAAAGAAACTACATTAATTAATGACGGCAAAAACAAAAAGTACCATAGCTAGCTATAAACTACAATAAGCTAGACAGATCGATACATAGGGAATAAAATAAGATGGTAAAAATAGACTAATTAATAATCCTAGTCAAAATTAAATTAAAAGGCATTGGCAAGAGTCTCGGCAAACCACAATCTTGATTTGTCCATTAAATCAGGGCTCAAGCGAACCATGAGCACACAAAACTCCCTCTCATTCAAGCAACCATCTCCATCCAAATCCCCTTCCCTCAACATGCACATCAGCTCATCATCACTCATTTCCTGCAACCCTAGCAATGCTGAATTCTTCTTCAAGCTCTCGAACGTGATTACTTCCCTCTCCTTATCCATCAGCATCCGAAACCCGTTTCGGAGCTCCTTCAGGAATCCTTCTGACCCGAGGTTCTCCACCATTGACGGGAAGAAATCCTCGAACACCACGTCACGTCCTAATGCAGCCATTAATCAGTTGAATCACCAGATTGAGATGTTTTGTTGATGAGAGGATCTAAGGACTCAATATGCATATATATATAGTGGTATATGTAAAAGGTGGTGATGACCTGGAATAATAATAATGGATATGAAGAAGAGGAAGTTGAAGAGGAAATTTTCGAGATGGGAACGAACAGAAAGAGGATAAAAAGGGATTGTGGGGGAAAGCATGGTGGGGGAGTTTTCATGCCTGGTGGGGGAGACAGTGGACTAGCTTCGTGGAAGTTGCATGGAAATTAATACTCTCTGTTCATATGTGATGGAGCGTCTTTTATTTTTGGAGAAAGAAACATTTTTGGATTTGAAGGGCAATTTCCTATGACTGCCGCAACAGACAACATGCATGTACACGCCTTATTTACTCCGTTCGGTATATGCTCACCCCTTCTACATTATTTTTTGTCTCAATCACACCAAATTCTTATTCTTTTGGAGCTTTTCTTTTCAAATTTTCTTGTATTTATATTGCGACAGTAAGAGAACAATGATGATTATATGATAAATTGACAATAACATTCCCTTTCGTTTGAGTAGGTCTAAGATATAGTCCCTTAATCAAATATACCCTTTGAGTAATTTTGGTTTTGAGTTTTAAAAGCGAATAAATTTGGTTTATTTTTTGTTTTAATAAAAATATAACCGAAAAAACGAACCAAACTGACTATAGATAGCTCTTTAAAATTTATTATCACATATATATATATATATATATTCTTATACAAAGTTCCTAAAATTTGTGGTACATAGTAATCGCTTGCACTTTTAGTGTAGTATTGCTATTATAATAATCTAGTTTTTTTGCATTTCCGTTCTTGTTATAGTTTTGTTTTGCTACATACTAGAATCTATTTCATGTTAAAAATAATCTATTTTTAGTTGAGTCTTTAAATTATTCATTACTATTTGATTCAATTATCATCAATATATCTTAATAAATGATAAATCTCTCATAGTTGCCGAAATATATATTTGGTAGTGTATGTCTCATCTTTAAGAAAAATCAATAAAAAATCGAAAAATCGACAAAACCGAATCGATAAAAAATCAATGCAATTGGTTTGATTTGATTTAAATATTTAACAAATGGAGTTACTTGATTGTTTTCTTTTAAGAAAAAAACCCATGCAAATCGAATCATAAATACCCTACTGTCAAATATTTGATGAATTTTGGCTATTAAATTTAACGAAACTCTGGAAAAATATATCCAAGAAACACCATGAGTGTTCCTTCAAATTCCAAAAACCCCAACATAAAAAACTACCGTCAGAAACCACAATTAAAGTATTGTACTCTCCGGTCTATAATAAGTTATTTTTTACTTTTTAAAACATCTTTTAAGAAAATACTAACTTCTAGAAAGAAAAAAAAAATATTTTAACTAAATTACCGTTAATTAAAATTGGGCATATTGTTAACTTCTTTTTTCTTCAACAGCATATTGTTAACTTAATACATTGGAATTTGTAAACAAAGGGCAAATTTGGAGACAATAAAGAAGAATTAACCCAAATAGTCGATCACCCAACCGCTTAAACTAAAAATAGTCACTAAATGTATAATATATGCATAATTTATGTATTACATGTGTATAATTGTGTATAATCAATGGATAATCTATGTATGGCTAGAAAAAGTAAACAGTAAATATAATCGGCTATTTATGTAAATATCCCAAAAATAAAGTTACTCCTTCTTGATTATGTAAAAGGTCACTTTTTTATAAAAATTACACGGGGCACCCTATTTGGTCGCCCCCACTTAACCTATACCCATTTTTTTAAAATTTTTTAACTTGTACCCATTTTTTAAACAACTTCAGCCCCTTTCTCCTCCTCCTCCTCCTCCTCCTCCTCCTCCTCCTCCTTCTTCTTCTTCTTCATTGTCTCCAAATTTG